>PVJO010008871.1:0-72705 GCA_004026905.1 Hystrix cristata
AAAATAAGACCTACTATGTGTTGGTAATTATCAACAACAAAGGTACAAGGACAAGACATGCATTGTGTTCTCTGTATATATTTGGAATTCTATATTACAAATATTTTAAAAAAGGGGGACCATATTAAACAAGTACATAGGGTGCTCTTTCAAATGATACATATTCCCTAAACTCAATCTAGCTGACCTCAATCTAACCTCGATCTATGGCCCAGCGTCCATAACCCATCCCTTTCTATCTGTATCTCATTGAGACCCAGTGCAATAATGACTGGCACTAACTGATTGGATAGGATGAATCTCTCAGGTATTTCAAGGCCAAGGGGAAAAAAATGGTAAATCTAATTTGCAAGACAAAAAAAATCTAGTGGGGTTAGTAGTTTAAGCAAAATCACAGATTCAAAATGAGAAAATTCCAAGGACAAAGTGAGAATGGGGGAGGAAGAGGAGATAGGAGACACTTATACCCTTATTAACAGTCTTCCTTCTTGCTTGGTGAGTTTTCTCTGACTCCTTGTTATCATTACTGGATTTAGTGAAAGCTCGGGGGGGGGTACATGTGTGCACGTGTATGTCTGTGTTTGTATCCATATTTTTAGGTTTATGCTTTTTCAAGTACATTAAATGGCAAGACCATCTTCAATTTTCTCTGTTAGTGTAAATGAGTACTGACAAAAAAAAAGAAGGAAGGGTATAGTTTCTTGCTGGGAAAATTAGTGTTTGAGGGATGCTTTAGACATTATAGGCTAAAATGTCAAGATTTTGCAGCTCATTTCATTTTGGATAGGTCTTTTTAGGTATTAAGTGAAAGAGAAGGGATAGGAAGAAGCTCTATACTTTCCCATAATAGAACGTACCCTTTTTGGGGCTTAAAAAATTTGCCAGGAAGAGCACAGGTCTAGTAACTCACCCAGAGGGGGCTGCAGCATACCCCCATTCTTCTCACAGTTCCCAATAGGCTGGATTTCAGCTGAGTCAACCAGCCGCCAGAAGTCATTCTTGTTGTCACTGCCATCAAGGCGCAGGCGGAGGCGGGCACCTGTTAGTCCAACTACTGTGGCAATACAGGTGGATGTGGTGTTCCTTGGGTCTTGTGCTTCCAATTTCATGCTGATTTTGAATTCATTGCTTGGAGGTGTATAGGACTGAGAAGAACAAGTTGTGGGGATTAGGGAGAACAAAAATACAGTAAATCGCATTTTTAATAAGAATATTGAGAAAAAAAAAAACCAGAAAAATGTATGTGTTGGACTCAAATTGGTTACCCCTGGACCAGGGACATCCAGTTTGATTTATGCCCTAACACTAAGGAAAAGTTTCAAACAAACGAAACAATATAAGGTAAGATGAAGGGAAAAATTTTCCTCTGAAGCATCAAATATTGCCTCATACCAGTTTAAAAAAAAAAAAAGGACAACAGTATCTCATGTAGTCTACTTGCTTTAATGCTTTCTCATTCTATCTTCTCCAACTTCCTATTCTTCTAGGTATAACTTTTTTTTCCAGGACTTCTACATTCTATTCAGCTATTATATCCTTAATGCCTCTTTAAGGAACATAGTGGTCTGTATATCTATCACACAGACTACAGGACTACTAGGAGTTGTTTTTTTCTTATTCTGACATTAACTTTGAAATCAACTCATATAATTGATATGTGTGGCCATAATCCCAAATTTGTGAATGCTCCTTTGTTCTGGAATCTTTTTTTCTAGTCCCTCTCAGACCCTTATGCTCAAGCAACCACTGATGTACTTCCTACACTGTAGATTGGTTTTCATCTTCTAGTCTTATATGGAATCACAGAAGATGAATGCTTGTTTTTTTCTACAGCATTCACTCAGCATAACTATTCTGATATTCACCTACATTGTTGAATGTATCAATATAGATTGAGCATCCCTAATCTGAAAGTTTGAAGTCCAAAATGCTCCAAAATCCAAAACTTTTTGAGCACTGACATAACACTACAAGTAGAATGTTACGCACTTGTGCTCATGTGATGAGTTGTAGTAAAAACAGAGGCACACTAAGAATGTGTAAAATTACCATCAGGCTATGTGTATGAAGTGTTATTTGAAACTAACAAATTTCATGTTTAGATTTGGGTCATACCTCTAAGATATTATGTAGATGTAAATATTCTAAAATTTGAAAAAATCTGAAATCCAAATACTTCTGGTCTTAAAAATTCTGGATAAGAGACACTCAACCTGTAATTCATTTCTTTTTGTTACTGAGTAATATGTAAGTTAATATTCATCTGTTTTTTTCCCTCTTTTTTACTATTACAAACAAAACTGCTATGAATGTTCATGTGCAAATCCATATATAGAAATATACAGTTGTCCATCAGTGTCTGCAGAGGATTAATTCCAGGATATCTCTGAAATACCAAAATCTGAGGATGCTCAAGTCCCTTAATTAAAGTGGAATAACATTTGCATATAACCTACACACATCTTCCTGGATCATCTATACACATCTTCCTTTAATCATCTCTGGGTTACTTAGAATATATAATGCAATATAAATGCTGTATAAATAGTAGTAACACTGTATTGTTTAGGGAATAATGACAAGAAAAAACCTAAATATGTTCAGTACAAACATAATTTTCCCCCAAATATTTTTGATCTGCAGTCAGTCAAATTCACAAATGTGAAATCCACAGATGGAAGGCCAACTGACTTTCTTTTCTCTTCCATAAATATCTAAGATTGGAACGGTTGGATCATATGGTAGATGTATGTTTAACTCATACATAACAATGTTAACTCTTTTAAAGTATATAATCCAGTGTTGTCCCACAACAGCATTTGGTGGGACTGGGGAGTGAACCCAGCAGGGCCTCACACATGCTATGCAAGCACTCTATCACTGAGCTACAGCCTCATCCTAATTTGATGTGTTTAGGTGTACTGAAAGAGTTGGGCAAACATTACACCTACCTTATTTTATAAAAGTTTCATCACTTCCCACAAAGAAACCCCATTTCATTAGCTGTCACTCTCCATCCCCCTTTCAGTCCAGTCCCTGGAAACTATTAATACAGTTTTTGTTTATATGGATTTGCCTATTTTGGATGTTTCAGATAGTTGGGATTATGTAATACGTAGCTAATATGCGAAAGGTTTCTTTCACTTAGCATGTTTTCACAATTCATCCACATTACAGCCTGTACTTCATTCTCTTTCATTGCTGAATAATATTCTATTGTACGGATACACAACACTTTGCTTATTTATCATTTGATGAACATTTGGATTGTTTTCTCTTTACAACTATAGTAAGTCCCTGACTTACAAACACTGGTGTTGTGAACTTTCACAGGTATACCGTATAAGACTCACTTTGTCGGCTTGCAAACAATTTGACTTACGAACAATTCTCCCAGAACAGAACTTGTTCATAAGTCAGGGACTTACTGCATTATGAATAATGATGTGATGGACATTTATGATAGGTTTTTGTGTGGATGTACACTTTCTATTCTCTTGCATATATACTTGAGTAGGATTGCTAGATCATACGGTAACCTTGTTTAACATTTTGAGTAAATGAATTGTTTTCTAAGGTGGCTACAGGATTTTATAATCTTAGCACCAATGTATGAGAGTTCTAATTTATTCATGTCCTCATCAATGCTTGCTATTGTCTATCTTCTTAAGTTTAGTCATCTAGCAGATGTGCAGTATATAATTGCAACTTCAATTTCCATTTTTCTAAAGATAATAATGTTGAATTTCTTTTATGTGCTTATTGGTCATTTATATCCATATGGAGAAATATGCATTCAAATTCTCTGTCCATTTTTAAATTGTAATTTTTTTTTACCATGAGGAATATGACCATTACGTACTAATAAAAAATAAAAATACGTGATTTTTATAAATTATTGACTTATAAGAGTTCTTTCTATATTAGAGGTACAAGTCTCTTATTAGATATATGGTTTATAAATATTTTCTCCCATTTTGTGATTTACCTTTTCATTTTCTTGATGGTATTCTTGGAAACCCTTTTGATTTGGATGAAGTTCAATTTATCTATTTTCTCTTTTGCTGTTTGTATTTTTAGTGCTGTATTTACAAAACTATTATCTAAGCCAAAGTCATAAAGATTTATTCCTATGTGTTCGTCTAACAGTTTTATAGTTTTAGCCTTTACATTTAGGTCTATGATCCACTTGGAGTTAATCTTTGTATATGGTACAGAAGTAGGATCTGATTTTGTTCTCTGGCCTGTGGATATCCAGTTGTTCCTATACCTGTTGTTGAAAATCCTGTAGAACTGTCTTGGCATCCCTGCTGAAAATCAATTGACTGTAAACATTAATGGGTCAATAATCTATATATTTGCCCTTATGCCAGAACTTCAATGTCTTGAGTACTGTAGTTTTGTAGTAAGTTTTGAAATCACGAAATACGAGTCTTCCACCTTTGTTTTCTCTTTTCAAGACTTCTTTGGTTATTCTGGGTCTCTTATATTTCTATATGAATTTTAGGATCTACTTGTCAATTTCTGCAAAAATGGCACCTGAGATTTGATAGGGATTACACTGAATCTATAAATCAATTTGGGAAGTGTTGCTGTCAGATAATAGATACACAAATATTCTCTCGTAGGCTGTGGCCTGTATTTTTATTCTTTTGTGTCTTTTGAAGAATAGAATTTCTTAATTTTGTCCTATCTCTCTGTCCATCTGTCTGCATGTCTATTTATCTCAGAACCTTTGCATTGAGGTACATCCCCAGCTCTATGTCACTAAGTTGCCCAGGCTGGGCCTGAACTTTTGATCTCCTGCCTCAGCCTCCCAGAACGTTGGAACTACAGGTGTGCACCACCACAGCTGATTTTTAAAATTTTTTGTGGCTCATGTTTCTGGTCAAGTGTTTCTTAAAGTTTTCTTTACATAACCTTTATATAGCTGTTAGTTAACCTCCTCCCCTCTTTAGCTGTTCTTGTACATGGGAGTTTCTCTGCCACTGTGTATTCTATTGGATTACTTTAAACCACTAAGTAAAATGCTGGCTTTAGTACTGATGTGTAATATTTTTAAAAAATTAAGGATGCATTACTCATTTTCCAGTTTACTTAGTACATTTTTTTTGCTCAGTAGTATAATTTTTTTTTCTGACCAACTCTTTTCCAAAATATGTGAGTCATTTTACATTTTCACTAGCAGTGCGTGAAAGTTCCATAAGCTCAGCATTCTTTTCATTGTTTGATAATGGTCAGTTTAAAAAAAAAATCAGAGTCATTTCAATAAAAGTATTTATTTAAATACTTTTAAATCACCTTTAATTTGTATTTCTCTAATGAAATGATGATGCTGTGTATCTCTATTCATATGCTTATTTGCCCTCCATATATATATTTTTTTTCTTTTTTCTTTTTTATTGGGTGCTGGGGATTGAACTCAGGGCCTTGTACTTGCTAGGCAAGCACTCTAACCAGTGAGCTAAATCCCCAGCCTGCTTGTAAATTTCTATTAACTCTGACTACAGATATATTTTGGATTTATTTCTTAAATTCCATCAGGCTTTACTCCATGTAAGGATGGGCTGGGCCCTTTATCATTATGAGATTACCTTCTGTGTTCCCATAATATTCTTTGCTCTGAAATATACTTTGCTATTAATTGTTATTTCAGGTATACTAATGGCTGTCATCATAGTATATAATTTCTCATCATTTTACCTTTAACTCACTCCTGTTTTTATATTTAAAGTACAATTTCTTACAGGCAGGGTACAAACTGAATCTTGCTTTTTATCCAATGTGTCAATCTCAGCCTTTTAATTGAGATGTTAAGGCCATTTATATTTAATTTGATTTCTGGTAAGGCTAGATTTAAATGTACTATCTTGTTTCTAGTTTTCCATTATTTCATGGATTGCTCTGGATTTATAAAACATTTTTATCATAGTTTATCTTCAAGTCATATACAAATTTATTTATTTATTTATTTATTTATTTATTTAATTTTGGTGCCAGGGATCGAACTCAGGGCCTTGTGCTTGCTAGGCGAGCGCTCTAACCATGGAGCTAAATCCCCGGCCCCTACAAATTTATGTATAAGAACCTTACCATAATATACTTAAATTTCTCCATTCCTGCTTTATTAGCATACATTTAACTTACATGTTATTCCCACAATATATAATTCTTGTTTCTATAGTCGATTACATTTTATAGAGATTTAATAAGGAAAATACTATATGTATTTATTCTTATTAATATTTTCAGTCATGTTCATTGCTTTTTATAGATCTGTTATTCCATTTGCTATCATTTTCCTTCTGCTTGTTGTAACCCCCTTTAAAATTTCTGGTAGTCCTACTGCTAGTGACAAATTCCTCCAGCTTTTGTATATCTGAAAATATATTTCATCTTCATTTTTGAAAGATGTTTTTGTTAGGTATAGTATTTTAGGTTAAATGTTTTCTTTCAGGAAAGATGTAAGCAACTTTGTTCTTCCTTGTATTGTTTCTGACAAGCAATACAGTGTTGTTCTAATCTTAGTTATCGTATATGTAAAGTGCTTCTAAGGTTTTTTCTGGCTGGTTCAAGGTATTCCCTTTATGGCTTTGTATAATATGATATACCTTAGTGTAGTTTTTTTCCTGTTTCTTTTGGGATTCACTGAGCTTCTTGAACTTATGGGTTTGTAGTATTTCCTCATTTTTGGAAGAATTTACCTATTATTTCTTCAAATGTTTTTTTTCTTTCCCCCTTCCTCTTATATTCCTTGGGGACTCTGTTACATGTCTATTTGGCCACCTGAAGCTATTTCACAGTTCACTGGTACTCTTTTAATTTTCTTCTCTTTTATGTTTCATTTTGGGGACTTTGTATTGTTACGTATACAAGTTTACTAATCTTTTATTCTGCCATTAATTCCATCCAGTATATTTTTCATTTCACATATAATACTTCAATGTGAGTCTTTTTTTGTATCTTTAATTTCTCTGTTTCACATATCAAACAACTGAAATAATTAATGTATTTGTTTGCTATTCTATGACCTATCAGTTTCAACCAATTGATTATTCTGTTACTGATTGTACTTCCCTCCCTCTTTTCATGCCTGGTTATCTTTGTTTTGGGTGCTGGGGATCCAGCTCAGGGCTTTGAGCTTGCTAGGCAAGTTCTCCACCACTGAGCTAACTCCCCAACCCTATGCCTGGTTATCTCTGACTGGATGCCACACATTGTGAATTTTATTTGCTGGGTACTGGGTATTTTTGCATTCCTATGAATTTTCATGTGCTTTGTTCCCAGAAGTAGTTATCTGCATACAGTTTTATCCTCTTGACTCTTAATGATTTGTTAGGCAGGTCTGGAACACTGCTTAGGCTGTGGCTAACACATTATTTCTTGCCACTGAGCAAAACTTTCCTGAGTACTCAACGCTCAATGAATTACGAGACTTTCCAGTTGAGTTGCTGGGATCAAGAACTATTTCCCGGGCTGCGTGTCAGGCTCTATTCTTTCTAATACTTTCCTAAGAGGTTTCTTTGGCCTTAGGTATTTCCTCACATGCTTTCAACAAACAGTTGCACTTTCCTGAATACCTCAAGAGGACTCTTTGCAGATCTTTGTGGGTTTTTTTTTTTTTTCTATGCAGTTACATCTTCTCTGGTACTTCATCCTACAAGTTCTAGACACTTGGGCGCACACAGGGCTCATTTTACTTGTTTCGCCTCTCTCAGGGTTCACTGTTTAGTTGCTTAATCTTTCGTGATTTGTAAACTACTGTTTACTATATTTTGACTTTAAAAAAATGTTTCAGGTGAAAATATGAATTCAGTTCCTGTTATTTGAAATGAAAAGATGTGCTGAATTTGTATTTTTACTTAGAAAATAGAATGTAAAACAAAATGTTGACAGAGGTAATAATCATTGAGTACTAAAGAAAGAGAGATGTAAATAACTTTCTGATGTTTAGCTCTGTTTAGTAGTACACTTCCTTGCTTACAAGCCTTATCACTTACTGACACAATCAACATCACCTATGAATTGTCTGGAATACTTAATTCTATGTGGGAACCTTTGGATGACCTCTGATGGGCTCCTACAACATTTCCCAGTGGGATTCAGTGTCATCAGTCTCACAGAAAAGTAAGACTGTTGCAGGGGTGTTAAGTACAGGGGAATGAATATTGCTTTACTTTCAAGTACTATGGGCTAGAAATCTCTTTCTTATCTGTTTGAATTAAGAGCTACAATAAAAATTGGCTTTTCACCCCTAGTAACATAATATCTCGAGGAGGTGAAGAAGAAAGAACATTACTTAGGATGAAGTTGGGAAGAATGTGTGCTGCTACAACTCACAGTGACCAAATTTTTCCGTCTCAGTACTGTTCCTCCCACCCAAGTTTATTCTGGGGTCCTCAGGTGAGAAGCCAAGGGGCTCCCATCTCATATGCTGATTGTTTAAGAACAAACAAACAAAAAAAACCCTACTTGTCTCTCATATACTAATGATGTCGAGAATCAATTACCTGCTTGAAGCAATGGACAGGTGCTGGGACTGAACATGTTTCTTTTAGGTATTTGTCCCAGGTAAAATGACCTGTAAAGGAAATAGAAATTTCTATCACAGTCAACTTCCTAAAAAAATGCTTTTGGGATAAAATGTGTGTGAAGCATAAGAAAACATCTTTCTTTTTTTCTTTCTGTTTGGGCCCAAAGGAGTAACAGAGGGAAGAATCTAGGTGACCTGAGTGGCTCTTTTAATGTTTTAAAATCATGGTCTCAAGATAACGTAAGGTGGAGAAGTGGCGAACCTATGGCATGGGTGCTGCAGTGCGGTGTTTGTATCACTGAAAGCTCTAAAAGGTTCGCCATCACTGACCTAAGGTGTTTGTCATGTTAGTTCCTAAAGTGATGCAAAATGCCACAGAAAGACACACTAGTATCTCCAAGAAGTGGCCAGGAAGCTCACAGAAAACAGAACAGAAGAGGCAAAAAGTGAGTAGGGAGATTCCTTTTGAATAACCTGTGTCCTAGAGAGGCCTCTACTGCTGTCAAGTGACAACTTTTAACACCCAGTGTGGTTAGATCCTACCAGCTCACCTCAGAAAGAATGAAGGAAAGGCTACCTTGAAACATGAGGTGAGATTTGAGGGGAGGAGAAGCCAGATGAGTTGAAATTATACTTGATTTCTCTCTCTTAAAACTGGCCTTCTCTTACATACCCCAGTCTTATTCCCCTCCCAGCCATAGCTGCACTACTTTGATGTACAAAATGACAAGATCTGGTAATCTACAGTAAAGTAGGAGATGGGAAGCATTTCTGATGACAGTAAATAAGAACAAGTTAAGGAGTCTACAGAATCTTTTAGCCTCCTGGTTTAAAGAACACTGCTAGAAAAGTAGCCTTTAAGGTGACACTATGCTGGAAAACATGTTAAAAAACTGTTAAATGTAAACTTCATTGAACCACAAAAGATTACCAAGTTCTTTATTAAAAAGTCAAATTAGTTACAAATCTACCCCTAATACCCACCTAGAGGTGACCCCATGATGGAGCAGGGAAGGTCCCAGAGACTCTCACAAGCTAAAACACTGTAGCAAACCAGCATTTCTTGAAGTTTCCTCTGTAGTGGAGCAGCACAGGGCCCCTTTGGGCCATGCAAAAAGCACTAGATGCTGGGAATAAAAACGAGTCACTGAATGATGAAATCTAAATCACTTAAAAGATGATGCCAAGACTTTACACTCTACTTGCTTTATAGCTTCTGTTTTAAAATTGGTCCCTTTCCCATCATCCTTAGCTAAGCCAAATAGATTTGGCCAGAAATCACAGTTCTGAAACATTTCACAAACTAGCCAATGATTAATCATCAGGACCAGACAGTCCATAAGGCAAATGAGATATTTCCTGGAGTCAAGATTTAAAGAGGTTATCAGAATTTAATAAAAAATTTGCTCTTAGCTGAGAGGGCCCTAAATCAAGGGCTGAATACATTTCATTGTTGTTTGCTGTTAGAAAAAGAAAATACAAATTATTATTCCATCCTTGCAAGTGAAAGATTAAATCAAAGACTTGGATTTCATTGAACTGAGACTCTTAAACTCTGGCATCTAGAGCAGTATGTCCAGTAGAACGTTCTGTGCTGAAACAAATGTTCTGTAACTATGTTGTCCAATAAAATAGCCACTGGTCACTGGACATCTGACATGTGGCTAGTATAAGAAACTATATTTTAAATTTTATTTTAAATAATTCAAGCACCTACATGTGGGTAATAGCTAATATTTTAGGCAGCACAAGTCTAGAGGTCTGGCCGGCTCTGGGTAATTGCTTGTATTAGCTTCTAAAAAGTGTGCAAAAGACTGGTTTTAAGAATCAGAGCAGCATCAGGGACACCACCATAATTAAAAGTATTAATTACAGTTCTCTATTATACATATAAATCATGGTAACCAATTCCTGTGCACACAGACAAACCTCAGACCTTACAGCATGTAGAAAACCCCTATTACAAATTCACTGAAAAAGAATCATTGTTAAAAGTAGTCCATCCACCATAATGGTTGACTGGCTTGAACCATATCTAGATTAGTACTTTTCTTATACTTGATTACTTGGGCCACTTAAGGCTTAGTCCTTTTGTGTGAAGTAAATTGCAAAAATAAGATAATTTTTATTGACTAACGATACCTGAATGACTACTATCATGCTCATCATGAAGTCAGACATCACATGTCTTCCATTTTGGCAAGCAATAAAAAAACATTTGAAGGGAATAAAATGAGGTGATGTGATAAGAGACTGGAAGCTATCTTAGTGAAGTTATAAAAATATTTAAGCTGAGACCTTGCAGGTAAGAAAAAGCCAGTCATCTCATTTATATTACTGAATCATGCTTATGAAAGTGTTTTGTAAATTTATAAACACATTTATTATTAGGAAAATAAGATCCTTACCATGAAGATACTTACGAATGACATAAAATTATCTTTGTAATATTAAAAGATCCATAAAATGTAAAACATAAGACATCATCTAATTGAAAACGTGAATTCTCTTTTTCACTATTTACTCATTCAGCAAATATTTATTGAACATCTACTATATAACAAGCCTAGTTTTTAGCACTGAGGATATATAGCAAAGAGCAATAAAGCCAAATCTTTGCCCACATGGAGCTTACATTCTAAAGGGGAAGACAGATTATATGTAAATAAAAATATAGGTTTATATGTTGGCTACTCATGCTGGCTACTATTTCAGCCACATTCCTCCATAAGAACTCCACTTTGTTCCACCTAAATGTGGAACTCAAATTCCCAAGAGCAATACAGATAATCAATCTGTAGGATAATCAGAAGTCCTACTCCAAGAATGGGCTGAACAGTGCTCTCCAGTGATCATATGTATCAGTTTATACTAATGTAACAACCATATGGCCATTTAAGTGCTTTCTCATTTTTTACCAGTATCTTTGTGCATACAGCTTTGAATACTTTAAGATTATCCCTTAGAGAAGAAATTGTTCAAATGGGAAGGGGAACAAGGGATGGGGGAGGGGGGAAAGAACAGAGGGACGAGAAAAAAAAAAGAAGGAAGAAATGGAAACAAAGTTTTTATAAATAAGGAGGGAGGAGAGGTTGAAGGGAGGGAGGGGAGGGGAATGGGAAAAAGAAAAAAAACCAGCAGCAAGATATACCACGTACAGGTACAAATTCCCTATGATGAATGTTATTATGTGCATCTAAAATGTACCCCCCCTAAAATAAAATTAGAAAAAAAAAGATTATCCATTAGGGCGAATTCCAAAGAGTGTGATTCACAGACAGAGTATGACTACTTTAGATTTTGATATAACACAAGCTGCTGATATATCCTCTAGAAAAGGTATACCAATCTGTATTCCTATCAAAAGTACACTAGTGTTTCCCATGCCTTTGCTAAAACTGTGTTTTAAAATCTCTATAATTTTGGTAAATCTTATCAGTGAAAAACTATATACTATTATACTTTTATTTGCAGTTCTAATGAAGCTAAAAGTCTTCTGAAGTGTATCAGGCTTATTGAGGTAATATTTTATTTTCTCACTGATTCTACTAGGTCTGTGTAAATTAAGAATATTAGTTCCTTGTCTGTCATGTATGGTGAAGATATTTGCCTCTGTTTGACAAGGTTTACTTTTGGGTCTCTCAGCCTTTTCTTTTATGATTTCTTTTGTCTCCATACCATGCTTTCTTTACCTTGATATTCTAAAAAAATTAACTCCTGTTTTCTGGTTTTTCTGTTTTTATTTTTTAATATTTAAATATTTGATCTATTTGAAATTTATTTTGTGAAACAAATCAGGCAAAGATATAGCTTTCCTTTTTTACCTTAATTCAACAAATGTTCTCAAAGCTTACCTACTGAATGAGAGACATCTCCCTGCTGATCTGAAATGTCATTTTGATCTTATATTAATCTCTTATATATTCTTACATCTATTTCTTACATCTATTTTTGGACTCTGTTCTGTTCCTCTCATTAGTCTGTTTATTTCAGAACTGATAGTACTCTGTTTCACATAATTTTATAATTTAAATATCTTCTAGAGCAAGTCCTTTCCATAAGTCCTACCTTCAATACTATGCTTTCCTTGGTACTTTTCAGATTATTAGTAAATCTTAGCACATACTCAATACCAATAAAAACAAGTTATTCTTACATAACTTGGCTAAGGCTAAGTTAAAGGATACACAATAGTTCATTCTCAAAACATTGTCCATAATCTTTTAAAAATCATAGCTTGCTATTTTTTAATGACTCACCTAAAATAAAAGATCAAATAAAAATAAAATTTCTGAAAACAAGTAACAGGAACTGAATTATATCCTCAGTGCCCTTTTAAATACAAGTATGCTGGTTTACAAAATTAATTCTTTCCACGATTCAGGTGGCAAACTGAACTGGACAAGAACCAAATCAAATCCACTGGTTATGGTCAATGTTGGCTTCATTAGTATACATTTCTTTCACCTGGATTTTGGTTTTAAAAAAATGCATGCACAGAAGAGTATTAGTGATTTAATATGCTCATTCTGTCATCAAATGCCTTAAGGTTGGAGCAGAAGGTTGAGATAAAAAGTTTCAACTATGAAATTGATTAATAACATTTACATATAGTTTCCTCTTTGAAAAAGAAAAAGGTGAAAAACAAAGTCACTTGAGGTATTTTTATTTGATAAAAATAAAGCACCTAGAAGAAGTTTAGTGTTCTTTTAGGCAAGAAAAAGGAGAGGATTGGGTAAGGAGAAGAAATCTGAGGCTTTCTGAAAGGTCCAGGTAGGTATCCTGAAATGAGAAAGATCTGGATTTGGGAGAAACAGAATCACAATATTTAAGCTAGAAAGACTCTTAAGAGTTTCCTAAAATAAACTTTTGGCTTTCTTGGCATCATATATTTGCCCTTGTCAGCTCCACCCAGTGCCTGACACTCAGCAAAAATGCTGCACAGCCTTATGAATTTTTCTGTCTCCCAACAACAAATCCTGGCATTTAGCTATCTCCTATAATATACAAAAGGCATATCCTATTCATGCCTTTATTTTCATACTCATCACAGCACTCTAAGTATGTAAACTCATAATGATTAGGGACTATCTTTTATTCATCTTTAAATCTTCACTGCTTAACACAGTGCCTGGGACTTTATAGATAGGGTCAATAAAGGTTTCTGAGTAGCCAGGAGTGGTGTAATCCCATGGCAGGCTGAGGCAGAAAGATTTCATGAGTTTGAGGCCAGCCTAGGGTACATAGCAAGTCCCAGACCAGCCTAGACTATAGACAGACACTCCATCTCCAAAACAAAAAACAAAAAACAAAAACACCAACCAAGTTTCTGGGGAGTGAATGAAAAGAAGAAAAGCAGCAAACAGGTAATAGTTCTACTCTTTCCTATACCAGTAACATCCATGTGGGATATTTAGTCTGGGAGCTATACTATGAGAAATATAAAGCAAACCAGAGTTTAAATGGTGATCATATGGTAGAGACCCAAAACTATGTCACCTGAGGACCAAATGAAGCAATAGTTCATGAACTTTTAGCATGAATGAAAAAACGAAGCCTCAGAGCCATTTCCTTATCCATCCAACAAATATTTACAGTATTGTTCTGGGTGCCAGAGACACAACCACGGTCAAAATATTGTCTGTGCACAAAGAGAGCTTCAGTCTAGTGAGCGGCTAGGTTAAATGTAATATCATCTAGTAAGGGCTATACCTGGAGAAGCAGAGGGTGCTTTAGTACCTGGAGAGTTTTTGGATGGCTTTCCAGAAGAAGCAACCTTTAGCCTCTAAGAAAAGGGTAAGAAGATAAGGACTCAAAAAGAAAGGTAACTTTTTTTTGTTTGTTTCACAGAGAAAAAAGCATATATAGAGGTTTGCAGGTAAGGAAAAAGTGGTTCTAAAAACTGGCTATTTTGGTGTGGCTGCCAGCTGGAGTTTAAAAGACAAATAGTTTCAAAAAGAGGTTGCAGAAAGAGGCAGCATTAAAGTATCAGAGCATCTTGTACACCATGTTACACCATGTTAATGAGAAGCAGTACAGAGAGGTTTGGGGTGCAGTCATCCTGGCTACAGGGTGAAGAATGGACAGGAGGAAGATAAGGCAGGAGGCTGGAAGACTAGGAAGCTATGCCAATAATCTAGAAATGAGAAATGGTGACTTGAATTATGAAAAGTGGCAGAAGGACACTGAGAAGGTAATCCTTAGAGGTATTTCCTAATAACCAGAGGCCAGTGAGTAAAAAAGGTTAAACATGTTTCATATGGGCCTGAAAGTTACAACGTGGCTAATACAAAGAAATACATTTTGGCCCAACTGAGTATCTGTCCAATATGAAGCAATCTATCTGAGGAGGTTGTACATGCTTAAGAACTTGAGGAGTTCAAAACATTTTATAGGAAATTCAAAATGTCAAATTTTGAAATCCAGGATCAGGGGAGATTAAAATTTTTTCCCCCAACACTGAGGGTGCAAGAATCTATTGAATTTTATGTCAGTTTGATATTTGGAGTTGCCCTCTATGTTCAAGGGGAAAAATAAAATATGCAGGACTGAGTTATATCAGAGGATAGGCCTGTGCTACTGTCTCATGGGGAAAATTAAACTTGCAAATTTTAGTATCACTTGTGAATATGTACTTTATGTAAATTGCGTATCCATGTTTCACAACTCCCTGTCAACAAACAGGTTTATAACATACCTAAAATTGCAACTGAACTACAATTGTTATTATTTATGCCAGGGACAAAAACAGCAGCAGCGATCACACTGAGTATCTTCCATGTGCCTGCCAGATACCAGACTAGTTCAGTATCTCCCATGTTTAAATTTTATGGTTAAAGATGAGGAAATGGGTTCAGAAAGATTAAGTAATTTGCCTGAAGTTATAAAACTGATGACTGAGGAATACGAATTTGAACCAAATCCTGATGAACTCCTATGTCAATGCTTTTTCCATTACATGTCGCCACCTTAAACTTGAGGAAAGTTTAAGGAATAATAATAACTACCATTTCTTTACAGAGGCCAGGTACCTTTACCCGAATTATTCATTTCATTCATTTCTTCAGTTCACATTCATAATGCTTCATGTCAAAGAATGTCAGACGATTTTACTTAGAGTCAAGTCTGAGAATATAGTTGCTGGACAGCATGAAAATCGTAACATTCCTCTACAGTTAAAAACTATTTGAGACTTTAAGATGTTTTCAAATCTGTGAGCTCATATAATCTTTTTTATAACTCTATGACGTAGTCAGAATGGGATTATCACCCCCATTTTACAAATCAGAAAACTAAGGATCAGAGTCACAAAGTTACTAAGTGGCAAGAGTTGGTTCTCAACGAACCCAGGAGTTTTGACTCCTCATCTCGTGTTCTAGTACTTTATCTTATGTACCAGTAGGCAACGGAAAGTACTGTGTCATAAGAAAAAGCAAGAGGAAGCAAATAGACAGTGATAATAACAGAACTGAACACATGAAATTGCAGTAACAAAATATATAAAAAATATTGAACAAAATTGATAAATTTATCAGGACATTACATTTATATAATATATAGAAGGATTCTAAAGACTCTAAGACATTAAGAATGATATTTATGTAGAAATCCTGAAAGCTGACTGAGAAATACTAGTTTTACTCCTCAAATCTTAGTCCTGAAGTACACTAGGCAGGGGTGAAAACCGAATGCAGTATTACTCTGACTTGCGACTTGCTAAAATTTTAATATTTCAGTTTTTATTTTGTTCATAAATTTAGAAAACTTTTAGGTTTAATTTCAGTTAAATTTACCTTATGAGTAATGTCTTCTGGAAAAATTCCACCAAATTCTTGATTTATAGACAGTGAGAGTTTGTTTCAATTCTGGATTCAGCGAATTAAAAGTTAGCTTTAGTTTGCTTCATTTTCCTTTCTCTCTTACTCTACATAATTAACAATATCCCCTCCTTTTTATTTGGCTTGTTGTGACTATTAATCCTGATGTGTCAACTTTATTGGATTAAAAAATGGCTAGCAAATTAGTACAGCATGCTCCTGGGTGGGTCCAGGTAGGTGGCCTAGGGCACTATACATAGAGAGGTAGTCTTGGGCACTGTACATGGTCCTTCACCCATTCCTCTCTGGAACTGTTCCCCTGTTCTGCTTCCTGGCTGCCATAAGCAGCTTTGCTCTGTCATGCCTTTCCCTATAAGGTTTCTGGCTTGGAGGCGGCCAACAATGTACTGAAATTCCTGAAACCATGAGTTAAATTAAACTTTTCTTTCTTTAAATTGTAGGGTATTGGATATTGTATCTCAGTGATGGGAAAGCTGATTAATATATCTGGTCTGTGGCTGCCTGATAAGCATGTTTGACATGACAGCTGAGACGAATTACTGGGCTAATTAGGCAGACAAGAGCACAAGCTTCACTGGTTTACGAGCAGAGACACATGGAATTTTTTTCCTAGTGGATCAAAACTGGTTACAATCTAATCCCTGGTCTAATAATTCCCCTTATTTAACAGAAAAAAGAAAAATATCTTACCTAGCTCCAGGATGTCAGCTGTTTCTATTAAAGAAAAGAAATGTTATGGTATAGGTTACCATGACAAACATAGCAAAATGACAGAAAGGTGAAACTGTGGGGTAATATAGGGGTTTGATGTTTTGTGTGGTCCAATTGTTTCATTTTAAAACATACTGAGTTTTATTAGTAGTTGTGGAAACACACCACCCAACTTTGGCCCGCCTTTGGAGCCTAAACTAGTAAAAACTATGGAAATCCAGAGAGAATAAGTAACTGTGCCGAAAGCTATAAAGCTAAATTGGGATTATTTATACTCGGAATCTAGCCTTCCTGATTTTCAGCTCAAAACAAATTATATTGCATTTGACAGACATCTCTATAAATGACAATATTTGCTTTTGCTTTAACCAGTGAATTATTTGTATCTTGGACATTTTAAGAACAAATGCTTTGTAAATAAAGCTACTGTAAATAGGAAAGGGAGACGGAGTGAAAGGGAGGGGTGGGAAAGAAGCAGGGGAACCAAGATACATCATGTACAGGTACAAATTAACTATGATGAATGTGATCACTATGTATACAATGTACCAATACATGTTCTTGGTAAATAAAATTGAAAAGAAAAAAAAAAAAAAGAACAAATGCTTTACGGAAAAAGTGTCAAAAAATTTTTTCAAACTAAATTGCTTTTTTCTTACCTTGATACTGGAGTGCACACTCTGATTGAGGACCATATTTATGTTTTTTAACATCATTCCAATCTATTGCTACAGGAAGAGAGAAAATAGTTATTTGGAAAGAAAACAAAAGATTCAATACTTTTCCAATTTGGCAGTATGTATTAATATTTTTTCATAAAATAATCTACTTCTGAGGTTCTACTCGAGGGAAATAACCCAAATACAGAAAAGGCTTTATTTTCATTTATTTATTTATTTTTGAGATAGGGTCTTGCTATGTACTTCAGGCTGGCCTGTAACTCACTACGTAGCTGGCTTCGAAGTTGTGGTGATTCTCCTGCCTCAGTCTTCCAAGTGCTGGGATTACAGGCTCAAAAAGTTTTTATTTTAAAAGCTTTAGCATTGTTTATAATAGCAGAAGAAGGAGAAGAAGAGAGAACATGCAAGTGTTCAAAACAGAAGACTGATTAAGATTTGGCCATGTAATCACTTAGCAAAATATTTTGCAGCTGTTAAATTTTTACAACGGCTAAAGAGCAAATGGGAAAATGGTGAAGTTAAATGTTATCAGGTTATTCATGGAATAATCACAATTATTTAAAAACTGTAAAAAAAAACCAACAAAAAACGAGTACCCCTGTAGGTGAATTGTGCTTTCCAAAACTTGACTTATTGACTGAAGTCCCTCCTCCCTGGTATCTCAGAATGTGGATGTTTTTGGAGACAGACTCTTTCAAGAGGTAATTAAATTAAAATGAGGCCATTAGGGTGGCCCCTAACCCAACATGACTGGTGTCCTTATAAGAAGAGGAAATTTGGACACAGGACTAGAGACAAGATCCTAAGAAACAGAGGGAGAAGACTGCCAACTATTTACCAAGGACAAGCAGCCTCACAGGAAAACAATATTGCTGACACCATGGCTTTGGACATTTAGTCTCCAGAACTGTGAGGAAATCAATTTCTGTTGTTTAAACCACTAAGTTTATGGTCGCTGTTATGGTATCCCTAACAAACTAATACAATCCTTGAAAATTATCATAGAAAAAAAAGACAGACGTGAACTCACCATGTATAAGCAACTAGCTATCTTTCTATGGTAGTACTAGGTTCCGCCTTTCTATTTTTAAATCTTATATAAATTCAAATATATATTCCATATAGAAAGTGTTACTCATAGAACAGGAATATATTTTCTTTGTTTGAATATTTAGATTCATTCACTGACTACCACTTTCTTATATCAATCACTCATCAGGCCTTCAATTCTCTTCTTACCCAGCTCAGATTCCATAGTCTCTCATTCAAATCACTCCATGGCAAACACTTTTAACTCTCTCACACCTTTATTTGGTCAAACTGGTCTAGTAAAGTCTTAATCCAAACTGTGGATGAAGCCACTACCAATCTATACTGTGCCTACCTCCAGCAGCTCACTAGCGTTGAAGAAAAAAAGCTTACTGGTCTCTTTTTTTTTTTTTTTTTTTTTGGTGCTGGGAATCGAACTCAGGGCCTTGTGCTTACAAAGCAAGCACTCTAATCACTGAGCTAAACCCCCAGCCCCTTACTGGTCTCTTTTAAACTCACAGTTCAGTTCTCAGTGCTACTTTATACTGCCCAGAAATCGCACATTTCTCCACTGTTTTGCTTTCCCAAAAAATTTTTCCTCACATCTCTTTCTCCCTCCTTAAATTCCAAATATTCCTTCCTCTAACATCTCTTAAAGGAAGACCTTTAACTCAGGGTTCAATTGGAAACAGAAATAAGGGTAGGAACACTTCTACTTATTTCACAAAGGTAGAGACTTGATCGTGTTTAGTGGTATATTGCCAGTGTACAGTATAACAGCAGCAACTCAGTGAGTTGGGTGAATGAATTAATCTGCTCACAATCATTCTTTGTGACTTCTGTTACTGTGGATGAAATATATGATCTTATCAAAAGCTAGCTCTCCACGTCTGCTCCAAATCCCATCATCTTTATCCTCTCAAGGGTTTTGCATATATCCCTTCTAATAGGTCATCTACGCCAGCATTCTTACTGTTCCATTATTTCCTACCAAAAATATAATCTCCTAAACACTCCTTTACCTTTCTCTGACTCCTGCACATATCCCTCCTTTTACATTCTTCCATTTCTCTGCTCCCCTTCAAAGGAAAATTTAAAGGGTTGTCTATGGTTACTGCCTTTAATTTCCTCACATTATTTCCTCATTCAAATAGAGTTTTTCTGCTCACCATTCTATTAAGATTACTCCAAAATTCACTTTTCCAGGACTGAACTCTTCTTGGAATTCCATAATCACATATGCAACTACTTACAGGCCATGGTTATCAATTAGATATTTCAAACTTAATACAGCTAAAACAGAATGCCACCCTCAGCCAACCTGTTCCTACTTTTGTCTTCTCCAATCCAGTAAATGGTACTTCCATCACCTAGTGGCATGCAAGCTACTGAAGGTTGGCAATATGGTCTTCCACTCACCAAGGCTGAGCTGGCCATAGCCACTGCTGAGCAGTCAATCTGCCAGTAGCAGAGACAAACAGTGAACACCCAATATGACATCATTCCCCAGGGTGATCAGCCAGCTACTTGGTGGTAAGCTGATTACACCAAACCACTTCCATCATGAAACAGCAGGGTTTTGTCCTTACTGGAATGAACACAACCCTGGATATGGATTTCATGCTTATAATGCTTCTGCCAAAACTAGCATCCACAGACTTATAGAACACCTTATTTACCATCATAGTATTCCATGCAGCATTGCTTCTGAACAAGAAACTCACTTCATAGCCAAAGAACTGCAGCAAAGGGTTCATGCTTATAGAATGCACTAATCTTACCATGTTCCCTACCATCCTAAGGCATCTGGCTTGACAAAACAGTTGAATGGCTTTTTGAAGATTCAATTACAGAGCAAGCTACATGGCAATACCTTGTAAATCTGGGGCAAGGTTGTCCAGAGGTTACACATACTCTGTTCGATATATGGTACTATACATACTCTGTTTGATATGGTACTATTTTTCTGACAGCCAGGATTCACAGGTCCAGGAATCAAAGAGTAGAAACGGGAGTAATATCACTCTCCATTATACCTAGTGACTCATTAGTAAAATCTCTATTCCCTGTTCCCATGAGTTTATTCTCTGTTGGCCCAGAGGTTTTAGTTCTAGAGGAAGGAATAATGATTCCTCTGAACTGAAAGTTAAGACTGCCACCTACCCACTTTGGGGTCTCCATGTCTCTGAGTCAACAGGCCAAGAAGAATTTCAGTGTCAGCTGAGGTGACTCATCTGGACAACAAAGGGTAAATAGGAGTATTCCTCTACAAATGGAGATAAGAAAGAATATCCTGGAATACAGGTGATTGCTTAGAGGGTCTCTTAGTATTACCATACACTGGTACTTCGGTCAATGAAAAACTACAATAACCCAATCCGGGCAGGACTATAAATAGCTCAGACCCTTCAGGAATAAAGATCTATGTCATCCAATGAAGGAACCACAACCAGATAAGGTTCATAATGAAGGCAAAGGGAATATAGAATGGATACTATAATAAGGTAGTTATAAATACTAGTTACAACCTTTTGAATGGTTACAGAAACAAGGAGCATAAAGATCATGAATATTTCCTCTTTACTTTGTTATAAATATTTGTGTGGATATATACATTTATAAAATAAATTGCTTTTTTCTCCTTTCATTCTATTATCATATAACAAAAGATAAAATAGCTTTTAATCATTATTAAGTATTGTTACATCATAGTATTAAGTGGCAGGAAATCAGGATGTGAGTGAATGTCACACAAGATATTTACCTCCTCTTCTGGGGAGGTGATTAGCATGCTTTGGGTTGTATGCAGAAAAGATTATACATTAGGCAGAATGGTGATCTTGTTTCTATCTTCACTTCAAGATCAAGAGTGGTTTAAAGAGATACCTGTGGGTGCTAAAGTGAAAAGGGGTGGACTTGCAATGGTTAATTTTATGTAGTAACTTGACTGGGTTAAAGGATGCCTAAATAGCTGGTAAACATTAGCTGGCTGTGTGTTTTTGGAAGAGACTGACATTTGAATCAGTAGACTAAGCAAAGATCACCTTCACCAATGTGGGTGGGCATCACTCAATCCAATGAGGGCTCAAATAAAACACAGAGGTGGAAGGCCAATTATCTCTTGCTTCTTGACCTGGAACATTCATCTTCTCCTACCTTTGTACATTAGAGTTCCTGGTTCTTGAGCCTCAGACTACTACTATTCTCCTCCAACCTTTTCACTTTTTTAGGCCTTTGGCCTTGGAGCAAGAGTTGCACTAACAGCTTTCCTGGTTCTCAGGCCTTTATCATGGGGCTTCTCAGCTTCCATAATTTCATAAGGCAAGTCTCATAATAAATTTCCTGTGTGTCTGTCTGCCCACTCATCTATTCATTCATCCATCATCTTTCCCATTGTTTCTGTCTCACTGGAAAATTCATACAGCGTCAAAGTAAGCATTCTGAAACATAAAAGAGATAATGTCATTTCTCTGTTCAAGGGCCTCCAGCAGCTTCTCACTGAGTTAAGGATATTTTACAATGCTACACAGGATCTGACTCTTGCTACTTCTTTGACGTTGTCTGTTTTAACTTTCCTCTTTTCCAATATACCTCAGTGATACTGGCTAGTGTTCTACTCCATGTGTTTGCTTTCCCTCCTGGCTTTGATATTCCCTATCTGGATAGTCTCATTTCGTGTCTGTTCCCCTCTAACTCATCAATAAACATTAGAAATTTTTTTTTTTTTGGTGCTGGGGATCGAACTTACGGCCTTGCACTTGCTAGCTGAGCATTCCAACCACTGAGCTAAATCCCCAGCCCCTAAACATTAGAAACTAAATCAGGCTTAAAAGTTACAGACAGACAGATATTAGAGGATCATAGTTAAATTTCTGTTTAAAACTTTTCACAATTATTTCTTATAATTAGAAAGGATGTGTTCTTAAAAATTAAACATATACTATATATTCCCTTTACATGTAAGTTTTTAATACTGTATCACTTAAGTAAAGAGGGGCTACTAGTTCACAGGAAACTAATTCAAGGAAGCCATGATAAATAGAAAACAGCTGGCAAGATCATCAACAAAACAATATTCAAAAGTAACCAATGCAATTTAGGAAAAAAGATACTCTAGTAAATAGAAAAACAAACTCTAAATTCAATGGGGAAGCAAAATAAAATAGCTAGGTGGAAAGGCATCAAATAAAGCTCAGTTCAAGACAATGAAAAGGAAACTTCTCAGCGGAAGTATTTTGAATTCTTGGCATAGGTAGTGGAACCTGGACAGTAGCAGCCAAAGAAGAAAAGGAGACAACAGCTACATTACAAAATGTATGCTGGGTGTAGTGGCACACACCAGTAATCCCAGCACTCCCAAGGCTCAGGTAAGAGGATCATCAGGGGTAAGAGGCCAGGCTAGGCTACACAGTGAGTTCAAGGCTAGCCTGAACTACATAGTGAGACCCTGTTTTAAAACAAATAAACAAAACCGCCAAAATGTATAATTTTTAAGTATTGCCATAAATTACTCAATGGATTAGGTAATCATCCCTTGTATCAACTCCTAAACGAAGAGAATAAATATAGTACATGACAGAGTTTCACACACAAAAAAGGAACTAGTAACCTATAATTTTTCAAAGCATTCTGTGAATAATGGCCATGTTTCAGAATATATTATAATATGTAGATACTATTTAATAATCAGTTTT
Source organism: Hystrix cristata (assembly GCA_004026905.1). Classification (NCBI taxonomy): domain Eukaryota; kingdom Metazoa; phylum Chordata; class Mammalia; order Rodentia; family Hystricidae; genus Hystrix; species Hystrix cristata. Next base: position 23,486 of record PVJO010008871.1, read on the forward strand.
ATTCCTTTTACCCAGGCAGTATCTTTCTTTTCTGATAATTTCTTTCCCAGTTAACATAACCAGTTATAAACCAGCAGTCCTTCAGCTGATTTGGAGGACCAAGGAGAGTACAGAATCAAGGACTCCCACTTTGTCCTACAAATCAGTTATCCAATTCTGCCAGTTCTACTTCTAGAATGACCAGCTCCTCTTTCCCATCTCCTCTGCTCCTATTCTGTGTTTAGGATGTCATTATTTCATACCCTGACCAATAAAACAGTTACTTAATACCTGTGTCTTATGTTAACCTTTCTAATCCATGTATTAACATTGTTTTTCTAAAATACAGATCAAAACCAAAAACAAAAACCCTAAAATACCAAAAAAAACTAAAATATGGATCAAATATGTTACTACTCAATTTAAAAGACTTCAAGGATCAAGCCTAAATTGTAAACAAACCTGTCCAAACACATCAGACTCTCCCATATATATGGCCTACTTCTCTCTTTGGGGGAGTCCTACTTATGCCTCAAGGTCCAGGACAAATGTCACTTTGTAATAGCTTTCTGGTAACACCTCTAAGCAAAGTACTAGCAAAACAGTTACGAATGAGAGAAAAATTGTACATTTGAAGAATATTTCAATGCATGGTCTCATCGAAACAGTTGTAATAGAGAATGATACCTACATACAGAAACCACTATGGTTAATGAAGAATAACTGAACACAGATAATCTAAAACTACAGATAATATAAAAGTCATTTATATTTAGCTTTATTTTATTTTTCTACTACATATTTACTATTTCAATCATACTTTACCTACACTAATATTAAAAATGAACTAAATTTAAAAGAAAAGATGACATTTCAATTGGGTATTGGGGACTTCGGAATGATGTAATAGAAAGCTATAGCATGAAGAGGGCATAATGTAAAGAAAAATGTGATGAAGCTCTCATATGCTAGAGCTGCTCAGTCCAGTGGTAGCCACTAGCCATACAGAACTACTGAACACTTGAAATGTGGCTAGTGTGACTAAGGAAGTGAGTATTTAATTCTGCTTTATTTTTTACTAATTTAAATTTTTAAAAACTGAGGAGTTACTGGGGAAACTTGTAAGTATGTTCGGAATAATACTAGGTCTATGAATCTATTTTTTCAATTGTAAATTTTTTGAAATCTAAATACAGACCAAGTATTTCTGATAAAACCTGGTATCCGAATTAAAATGTGCTGTAAGTTATATTACGTACAGTACAAATTCCCTATGGTGAATGTTATTATGTATATCTAAAATTTACCAGTAAAATAAAATTTAAAAAACAAAATAACAACAACAACAAAAATAAAACGTGCTGTAAGTGTACAACACACCAAATTTCAAACATTTTTTTATCACAAAATTTTTACTGGTCACTTATTAAAATAATATTTTAGATTAAATAAAATTAAATATGTTACTAAATTAATTTCCCTTTTTTTAAACCTTTTCTAATGTGGCTATTATAAAATTTTAAATTATATACTGCATGTGGTTTGCATTGATTTTTATTGGATGGTGTCATGTTGGATAACTGCAGTTCAGTGTGGCTAGCAATAAGGCATATGGGCAGAGCACGGAAAGAGAAGTTAAGAAATGGTCAGTATCGGCAGACATAGTTTTTACTGTAATGGAACAAGAAGAAGCCAAAGGGTAGAGAGAATCAGATATAAGAGACAGATTAGGGAATATACTAATATAAAGGCCTATTACACCCTTTTATTTCATGAGGTTTGGTTACTCAGCTTCCCTAGAACTTAAAAGAATCCTAGCTATTTCAGATATATAGATAGAAGAATACAGCAGTCTCTTGAGAAAATATCCTGACTTTAGTGTGAAACGGAAGAACAAGCTTGACTTAATTCTAAACTAGAAAAATTATCCCAAATCAGTTAAGTCCTGAGCAACAGACAAAAAAGGGCAAGATATAATAAAATGGAAAGAGCTAAAGATATCATATTACAGCAATATATGCATAGCAATATTTATAGCAGCACAATTCATAATAGTTAAACCTCAGAAGCAGTCTGTATGTCCACTAACAGATGAATGGATAAAGCAAATGCAGTATCTATATATAATGGACTACTTTACGGCTATAAAGATAAATTTGAGGCATTTATAGGAAAATGGATACACCCTGAAAACATAATATTAAGTGAAATACATCAGACATATAAGCTTAAATACCTTATAGTTTCTCTCATTTGAGTTTTCCATAGTACAAATAAAGAGCAAAATAAGACTGATAAAAGGAAATGGAGATCTTTTGCCAATGGGAAGGGAACTAAGTGACTGAGGGTGGGGTGAAGGAGAAAGGGAAAGTGATGTAGAAAGATTTAAAATGTGTCATGTACATATGCCAGCTCCCACAATGAATGTAATCATTATATATCACAAAAATAAACAAAAAAAATCCACCCCCAATAACAATCATAATGAAAATACAGAAAGGACAGCCTGAGGAAGACAGGCATATGGGAGAAGGCAGAGGATAAAAAATCCTCCCAAAGAGGAATGTAAGCATCATGTACTGCAAACATACACTAATAAAACCAGTAAAATAAAACAAAAAATAACCTAGAAAACTATGTTTGAATGCAAAAAGATTTTCTCTCTAAAGATTTTTAATGGATTCTTAGTGTTCATAAAATTCGAATTTGATTTAGAATCTAAGTCTTAAAATTTATGTTTCTAATAAATCCAATTAATACTATTAAACAGTCACTATAAAAATGGCAAGAATGAGTAACCTCCAGAAATGGTTATAAATTTTAGTGACACTTAAGTAAAATGATATAAAGTGCCTAGCATGGTGACTAACAAAAAGAACACATGCATTAAATAATAGGTTTTTTTCTTATTTCCCTTTATTAATAACCTTTAATGTAGCCAAACTATTAGAGAAGTATTTGTAGGTATTTAAAAAGTAAAAGTTTAAATTTCCTTTCTAACTTAAAAAATTTATGCTAATGACAAAAATGACATTATGGCTATAAAGCAGAGAAAAAGGATTATGAGTAGTCTACTAGTAATGAGGAACTCCTTAAACTCAGCCCTTGCTAGGTCTCTTAATCCCTTACTTCTAGGACGGCATAAAAGAATACTTACCACTAGGCTGCATAGTCAATGGACTAAAAAAACTAGTCAAAGAATTAAGATGTTTGGGCTTTATCCTTGGATCCACCAATACTTTGCTCTGACCTCTGATGAGTCAGTTTCTCTGTATGCTAATTTCTCCATCTGTAAAGTAAAGGAGGGAAGAGGAAGAGAGATAGTTATTGACCTGTACTGATACCCTTAAGTATTAACAAACTGTAAAGTATTAAAAAACTACAAGAAAAATAGTACATTTTGATATACATTTTTGCTATTAGAATACTTCAGAGTAGATAGTACTTTATAGCAAGTACCACGGGTATAACTTAAGCTTCTATACTCGCAGAAATATAGATATTTGCCACATTTGGTCTCATGCAAAACTGAATACAGTTTCCAATTAACCAGGTTAAGCCAGAAAATCCAAAAACATTAAAAAGCCACTAACACAGTGTTGAAGCCCTAATCCCCAATTTGACTGTATTTGGAGACAGGGCTTCTAAGACGGTAATTAATGTTAAATGAAGTCATAAAGGTAGGGCCTTAATCTGATAGAATAGACATGACAGCTTTTTCCTTGAGAGAAAAAGGCCATGTAAAGATACACTGAGAAGGGGCCATTTATACCAAGGAGAGAGGCCTCACCAGAAACCAATCCTGCTGGCACCTTGATCTCTAAATGACAAAAATATTCTGTATCCACATTGTTGAATGGGTAGCCAGCCACTAGATATACATGGTTATTCAGTACCTGAAATGTGCCTGGTGAAACAGATATGGAACTGCATTTTTTACTTTATTTAATTTTTATTAAATATAAAATAGACACATGTAAGTAGTAACTACTGTATTGGACAGTGAAGATCTAGAGACTGTAAAGATTCTGTTATTTCTGGAACTTCTTGAAAGAAGACAGTAAGTGGCAAAATCTGACAAAGTTATGGCAGAATTCTCTTGAAATGTGATAAAATAACCACAACTGGCCACTCCTTGAAACAAGGAAAAATTCAAAGAATTTTTATTATTTTAAAAAGGAATTGGATTATAAGTTATCAATTGTATATTAAAAATATTAACATTACATAGCTATCATTCTTAAGTGTTTACCATATGCTAGACAGTGTGCTAAGTATTTCAATGACATAATCTTGTTGAATCTTCACCACATAACATGGTATTATTACATCTTTTTACTAAATGAGGAAATGATACCCAGAAAGGCTGAGTAATTTGCTAAAATGTTAAGTCAGTAGAAAAATCAAGATATGAATCTGAATTATACTCCTAACTATACGGGTCTCCTGTATCTGTGTGGTGCACCAGCCCCTAAAACTCACAAAAAGAAATCTTACAAATGCTTCTAACATGAAATAACTCAGGTTGGAGAGAACTAACCGAGTGAGTATGGATATTCTACTCATTTTACTACAGTAAATACTGAAGCACTAATACAGTACTTATTAGCTTGATCTGGACATTGAGTAAGACTAGGCATAATGCGAGATTTTAAAAGGTAAAGTTAGATTAAATGTAGGACTCTTTAATATGTATTAAGTATTTGTAGAGTATAGAAAATAGAAAAATAATGTAGTCTTGTATGACATACAAATGAGGGGTAGAGTAGAAAGAAAGAGGGAGGGAGGGATGTCTCCTCCCAAAATGGGAACAGGAAAAAAAAAAAAAGATGCATCAAATGTATTTCTGAATTCTAAGAAAAGACAGAACTCTTTTAGTACCAGATAAACCATAATCCTATTCAATATGCACAGAGCCCAATATGGAAGAGCTGGAAATGGAACAGCTGCTCACAGAAAACAAGCTATAAGGAGGCCAGTGACAGACAGGGGACTGGTCTGGGATACACCACCGATCCGTCCTTCTTTCATTAGCAAGTAATCCGAGTGCTTTTCAGCTGATTCTCTGCCTCCAGCTCTTCTTCACTTACTTTTACCTCATTTGGAGATGAATGTGATGAGATATAATATTCATTTGGGACAATCTGTCAGAAGAGGGGGGAGGAGAAGAGAACTAGGCAATTCCTTTCTAAAAGACTGTCTCTTCCACACAGCAGATGTGAACAAAGAAGAAGCAGATTTCCCCTTGGCACGTATCCCTCCCCCGACTTGCTTTGTAGCAATTACACATCTCTGTGTGTGCATACAGAGAGAAGAATCTCAGAGAACACCAATATTCCCCTTAACAAACTAGGCAGCTAGCAGTGAATAGCTAATCAAAATGCAGAGAGGCCATAATGCCCAACTGCCTCTTGCAGGCAGTTCAAAATAGACTTCAACTATGTATGTTTACCTTTTCCAGAGGTTTACATAGGTCTGATCCAGTGCACAGGAGAAGCTGATGCTTTTTAGAATGTTTCTGGTTCATGTTCGTTAAACATGGAAGTTCAGTAGTTCCAACAGTGCCCTATCATACTGCTAGGCTTTCTGATATCATGAAATAAGTAAAGTTAGATCATCATTGTTATCATTATCATCATTCTAGTTAATGTTTGGGGTTTTTTTCTTCATTTTTATTCAGGTTCTCACAATGTTTCCCAGCCTATGCCTGAACTTGAAATCTTCCTGCCTCAGCCTCCTGAGTAACTGGGATTACAGGTGAGTGCCACTGCACCTGGCCAAATTAGTATTTGGAATAAAGGAGAAGACAGGCCTAGATGCTTTACTCTCTGCCAGTAAAAACACATTAGAGGTAGTTATACATTCAAACCTAGGTCCTATTCTCTGAAAGAAAAACAAGCATAAAATCTTAACAAAAGCAACAAGAAAAATAAGGGATTAAGAAACTAAGGAGGTTTAATCATGAAGAGAGAAGACTCAGGAGAAACACAAGAGTTGTTTGCAAATATCTAGAGAGCACTTACACAGGAGTGGTAAGATATGCTCTACTTGATGAGTATTACCCCAGGGGGGATACACCGGACTGGTGGGTGGAAGCTACAGGTAAACAGGTTTCAGCGTGTCACTTTACAAGAATTTTCTGGCCGTCAAAAGTATACAAAAGCGTTAAGTTCTCTGTGAAGGAAAAGTAAGGATTTACTATCATTGAACATATGGAAGCGGGGATAAAATAACCTCTCGGTGAAGATATTAAATCATTAAGAGGAAGAGGGAGACTGGACTGGGTAACCTTTGAAGTCCTTGGTAAACCTGAGATTCCAAATCTGAGCTGGGGTTTCACTGCTAGAAACCTGTACTGCTAGAACCTGTACAACTTCAGGTTCTGCAGCAGGGATTATTTGTGTACATATATACATGATCTGTGATTCACAATGGTTCAGTTTAAGATTTTTCAATTTTATAATGGTACAGAAGGTATCCATTCAACCACTCTCTTTTTTACTTTCAGTATTCAATAAATTAGATGAGAATAGTTAACCATGAATTACAGATGGAAAAGGATACAGTAAGCTGTGGAGATGAATGACAGAAATTGAGAGAGATAAAACTAGAAAAGCAGGTAGGAGCCAATTTATGAAAAACTTTGTTTTCCTTACAGAAAATGGTATAGTGTATTATATATGGTGGACTCTGGCATTATCACAAAGATTATGTTAGGCATTCAATGTCAAGATCTGATTTACTGGGATTTTATATCCAAAAAGTGATTTTAATGTTTTTTTTAACAGACATTTTTTTGGATTTGTTTTGTTTGAGACAGGGTCCCGCTCTGTAATTCAGGGTCCTGCTAGCCTTGAACTATGTAGCCTAGACCGGCCTCAAACTCTTGGCAATCCTCCTGCCTCAGCCTCCTGAGGCTGGGATTACAGCCATGTGCCACCATGCCCTACTTTTTTCATTGATTTTTAGATTTTTTTCCAATGTCCATGCATTTTGCATACTTACATGTCTACTAAATTCTGCTGCTCATCATAAATGTATGATATAGTAAGATTTAGAGGCAAAAAGTTTGGGGACTAAGCTTTGTAACTCAACTAGTTACAAGATTTCAAAAGTCTTAACTCATCATCATTTCCATAAAACAGGATAACAACAGTATCTATTTCACAAGATGATTATGAATCCTATAAGACTTAATTTTGTAAGAGAGTACTTTGTAAACTGTAAGGAGCTACAGAAGTGACACACAGGATTTGTTAAAACTGCAGGATAAATTGGCAAAAAAGGGTCAAATCTTTTATTCACTTTTTTTGAGACACATACGTTCATACACAGAATAACTATTTGTACTCTGTGAAAAATACAGGTTCTGACCTTTTCAAGGATCTTGTTTTTGCATATTACCATCAGCTATACCAAATAAGAAACTGTTCTTCTTAGCAGGATGGAGAAATCTGGAAGGAAAAGACAGGAAAAACAGAAATGTGACTAGTGTAGATTAAAAGAGTTACGTAGTGAAATTAAGTTTTTACCAGAGAAAGTCATTAGATTAGGTTGGACACCTAGACAAAACTATCCAAGAGCAGCAAGTTTGTTAGTTTCTGATTTCTGGGATTCTCTGTGGGTTCTGAACCTGATTCTGTTAAAAATAGAAGAGATTCTTGAGGGTAGATCTACAGGTCATTAAATAATAAAGGATAAACTGAAATGCTAATTTAGTAATTTACTGTGAAAAATATAACACCCATGTAATCTAAAATATTCAATGGTGCATGTCCAGGGCCATTGATTTTTTAAAGATGCATCTACCAAGAATCCAAATGAGAACCGGAAGAGATGCTGAGCAGCGTGGAGCCACAGCAAGAAGGATTATTTGTCTAATGCAGAGGTTAGTAAACCTTTCCTATAAAATGCCAGATAGTAAATATTTTCAGCCAGATGGAGCATGTAGTCTCTGTTGTGACTCTTCAACTCTTCTGCTATAGAGTGAAAGTAGCCACAGGCAATACTGAAATGAATGGGTAATGGCTACTTTGCAACAAAACTTTTAACTTCAAAAACAGGCAGTAGCCCTTACTAATATTGATGCAAAAATTCTCAACAAAATATTAGCAAGCCAAATTCAGCAGCATAGTAAGAGGAATAGTATAGTCCTATATTAAGATAGGAATTATTTCTGGAGTGCAGGGAACATGTTCTATGTGTAAATATTTTCTATATGTGAAAATAAATCAATGTAATATATAAACAGAATGAAACAAAAAAAAATCACATGATAATCTCAATTGATATAAAGCATTTAACAAAATTTAATATACTTTTATATATACTTCAGTACCCATGGCAATTGGTTCCAGAACCCCCACTCCACCATGGACACTAAATCCATGGATGCTTAAGTGTCTTACATAAATTGCATATATTTACGTATAACCTATGCAATAGTCCCACATACTGTATTTTAAATCATCTCTAGATACTTATAATACCTACTACATTATAAAGACTATATAGATAGTTATTAAAATAAATTGTTTAGGGAATAATGACAAGGAAAAAAATGTTGGTTCAAGTTCCGTACAGATATAAAAAAAAAATATTTCCAATCTGCAACTGGCTGAATACAGATACAAAGCCTTCAGATATGACCTATGGGGATATGGAGGGCTGACTACACTGAAGTTCTAGCCAGAGCAACTGGACAAGAAAAAGAAAGTAATAACTAAAGTCATCTAGATTTAAAGAGAAGTAAAATGATCTTTCTTCACAGATGATATACTCACTCTAATTAGTCTACCAAAAAAGCTATAAGTCTACAAAAGAAGCTATTAATAAATTCAGCAAAGTTGCAGGATACAACATTAATATACAAAACTCAGTTGTGTTTCTTTTTTTTCAGTTGTATTTCCAGACAGTAGTGATGAGCAATCTGAAAAGGAAATTAGCAAAATAATTTCATTTAAAATAGTAGAAAAACAATATATAGAAATAAATTTAACCAAGGAGGTGAAAGACTTGTCTCAAAAGTACAAACATTGCTGAAAGAAACATTGCTGCAAGAAATTAAAGACATGCATCCATGGAAAAAGCAATCTGCACTCATGAGCTAGAAAACTAATATTGTTAAGATTTTGATAATACCCAAAGCATGCTACAGATTCAATAGAATCCCTACCAAAATCCCAATAAAATATTACTTAGCTCCAAAAAGGAATGAGATTCTGAAACACGGATGAACTTTGAAAACAGTACTAAAAATGATATAAGCCAGACACAAACGGAAAAATATTCTATGATTTCACTTATATTAGGTATCATGAGTAGCTATATTTACAAAGGCATAAAGCAGAATAAAGATGATCAAGGACTTAGTGGAGACAGGTGAGTTATTATTTAATGGGTACGAAGTTCCTATTCATGACAATAAAACTTTTCTGGTGATGGGTAATGGTAAAGGCTATACAGAAGTGCAAATATACTTAATGTCTTAAAATGGTTAAAATGATAAATTTTGAATTATTTATATTTACCACACTTCAAAAGAGAATAGGAATACAAAAATTTTTATAGAAATTCATAAGAAATTCAGTCCTTGAATAATATTCCCTTTCCTGGGTAGTCCTAGATGTAATCATCCATCAGTTTGTTTTATGCATGTGGATACTCAATTTTTCCAGCATCATTTATTGAAAAGACGGTCCTTTCCATAATGTGTGTTCTTAGCACCTTTGTCATAAATTAGCTTGCTATATATGCATGGATTTACTCCTAGATTTTCTATTTTATTCTATTCATCTAATCTATATGTTTGTTTTTATGCTAATACCATGCTGTTTTGATTACTACAGGTTTGTAGTATTGTTTGAAGTCAGGCAGTAAAACAACTCCTGTTCCTTTTGCTCAATATGGCTTTGACAATTGGGAGGTTTTTTTGTTTTTGTTTGGTTCCATGCAAATTTTAGGACTGTTCTGTCTAGAAGAATATATAGGTATTTTGACAGGAATTATATTGAATCTGCAGATTGCTTTGGATAGGATGGACATTTTAACCATACTGATTCTTCCACACTATGAGTATGGGATATCTTTTCATTTTTTTGTGTCTTGTTCAATTTCTTTCACCAATGTTTTATACTTTTCATTGTAGATACCTTTTACCTCTTTGATTAACATTTATTTTTTGATTTTTTTTAATCCTCCAAATTTAGCTTTTGGAATACAAGATGCCTTCCTTGATTTCCTCAGTCTTTAACCCAGTAACTGGTTTAATTAAAATCTACTTTAATGTTTTTAATTCCTTATGTTCCATTTTTTGGAATACCCATAACAACAGAACATAATAAAACTTTTTCTCTTCAAATTTTTTTTTCTCATGTTTGAGATTTTATTGGTTGTGCTGAGGATCAGTACAGATATTTTACTTTGTACACAATTCTTAATGTGCATATCAAAAATTTAAAAAGCCATGTTGTTTTCTTTCCAAGTTATTCCAGTGACTTTCTAGCTTCAAATCTGGAATGAATTTTCCATAAGAGGATTATTAAGTACTAGTATCTGCAAATGCTGATAAAATGGTACTTAAGTCCCACTAATTCACAATTTCAGATCACATACACTGCATACTCAAATTTTCCATCTTTCACAGCACATTAACAAAATTAGAAAAACTGGACTACCATGACCATAGATGTTACAGAGTGTACATGATTCTGGCAGGGGACCAATCAGGAAGTAGATAAAGATGTTACAGAGTGTACACGATTCTGACAGGGTACCAATCAGGAAGTAGTTTTCTTTAGGACACAATTCTACTAAAAACAACATGGGAATAGAAGTCATTTAAAATATCCACGACATATTAAATGCATGACTGCGACTCCAAATTGCCATTTAGATTGCTTTGTATTGCAGGATATAAAACTAACCCCCTGTTATGGTTTGTGTCTAGATGTCCTCCCAAAGCCTCACATGGTAAGAGGTAGCTGGATCTAGTGTGTGATTACTGAATTAGTCCACTGATTGGTTTGGCATGTTCTGCTGGGATCAAGGATGTGATGCTAGGATTAAGGGTATTAGGATTAAGGGTGGGAATACTGACACCCTAAAGCCAGGCAGCCTGGATAAAATATAAAATACAGGAAAAAGCTCGTTAGCCCCTTGCTTACATTCCTTGCTTACCTGGCTTCCTTCTCCCTGTCTGCCATGCCACCCTGCCTCCGACCCAGCTGACTGTGGACTGAAACCTCCACAAACTGTGAGCTAAATAAACCTTTCTTCCCCTAACTTTGGGTGTCAGGTATTTTGTCTCAGCAACAAGAGAAAAGTAACTAAGACACTCCTCCACCTATGGAATGTTACGCTGACACCCAAGACAGTCAAAGCCTCCCATAATTCAATATCCCTCTATTTTCTGATTGTACCCAAAAAAATAAACAACCAGCAAATGATTTCACGTCTTAAAAAAATGCTATGAGGTAGGATTCCCTCCTTTTTAAAATGTTTCTAGAACTACTAAAAAACTTGCATTTATGAAATAGTTGATAAAAATATTCCTCTGGATTGTACAAGAAGGGAGACAGGGACCACTGATAACACATCGTGTGTCAGTAATTGGACTTGGCTTTTTTCTTCTGCTTTGTTAGAGGCTGCATTCTCCTCATTTTTAGTTTCTCTGTTTTCCACAGGTAAGTCTTCCTTAGTTTCCTGGTTAGCCACTTTGGCCTGTTTTCCTTTTGCTCTCCTTTTCCTTTTTGCTTTCACTTTCTTTGTCTTAAGAGTTATCCTCTCTTGGTGCCTTTTTTTTGGCTTCATTTCCACTTTTGGAGGAGGATTAGCTAACAACCCCACTAATCTCCTCTTGGTGGGTGCAGGAAGGGAGGGGGCAAGGGTTTTTCAAGAAGAACTGCACTATTTGGTATGAATTTGCATTAAATGCAATCTTTTGCCTATGTTTGGGTTAGGGATTCTCAGTATTGCCCACACTATGTCCCTGTCCTGAACATACGTAATATAAATTAGATCATTATCACTTTCTTGCTTAAAATCTTCCAAAGGTTCCCCATGGCACCTAAAAGTAAATCCAAGTCTAGTATGTTCTTGTGACCCACATAGTCCTACGTAACCTGATCCCTTGCTACCTCTTCTACCTCATCTCCTACAGTTCTCACCATGGACTTGGCTTCAGCTACAGGAGTCTTCTCCTAACCTCCTGAGGGCCTTTATATTACCTGTATGTTCCATCCCAGTATTCATATGGCTGGCTTATCTTTCGGGTCTCAGTTTAAATGTCACCCACTCAGAGAACCTTTTCCTGACCACTCAATCTAAAGTAATCACCCAGACCTTTTCTGTCACACCACTCTTTTAATTATCCACACAGCAGTTATCATTATTTAACATTTTTCCATGTCTGTTTATTTGTCTTCACCCCTGGTATCTTTGCTATTTATTCAGCACTAGATCCCAATACCTGGAACAAGGTCTAAAACACAGGAAACAATAAATATTTATACTGAAATTAATGTATGTTAGTCACTAAGAAAAAAAGGCACAAAATTTATAAATTATAGGATCAGAACACAGTGATTACATCTGAATTTTAAAAGTATTTTACTTAGAAGCCTTGTAATTAGAACCCATAAAGTGATTTCTGAGAGAAAAATAGTTAAAGAAAACCTCTTAAAATAAGCTGGGTACTTTTAATACCTTACGAGTTACTCTAAAATTTGACAGGATCATTACATAAAGGTACTGAGAGAATAGGAGAAGCTGAGCAACATAATCTTGAATATAATATGCTTTTTCAAAGACTTTTCCAAATACAGTTCTCAATACTTATTAAGGAAATCCATGTACCATAAAGACAAATTCTAGGTGATTAAAAGCCATTAAAATTCATGCATTGAAACTGACAAAAGATGATTTGAAAAATATGAGTACACAGCTACTTGGCAGCACTGGAAAACAGGGAAGAATATCACCAGAAGAAGAAACTTGGAAGAAGTTCTGTAACATATAATCTAAACAGAACTTTCTGGAGAAAATCAAAGCCTGAAAGCCTTTAATCAGACAGATGAAAAATTGTATTTACTCTGTCAACATACTAAATAGTCCAGTTTTCTTGGAAGGAGTTGATGGAAAGTAAAATGATCCCTGAGATTTAACAACCTGTGTTAGCACCTCATTCTAGGCACCCAAACTTCTAACTACAGTGTTGGTCACTAGGCCATTAGGCCCCAAATATGTAGTTTTATTTTTATTAATTAAAAAATACTTTAAAAGGAGAAAAAAAACAAAGACTTATTATAAAGAATCTATTGTAAATGTGACATTTTAAAAGAGATTAACCAAAAGTTTTCTCCAGAAAACACAATGTGATTTCCTCATGTGAAAGGCTCTTTCCCTATGCTCAGAGAAAAGGAGACAAAGACATAAAGACATGAAGAAGAATCTGGTCAGGCCTTCCTTAGTTCCCTCCAGTTTATTACTGTTAGGTCATATTCCCTTTATCCAATTTTATTTCTCCATGATTATACACTTCATCATTAAGTCTAGCACAAAAATACACAAGTCTAATCACTTCTTTGAGGCTTCATTTCCTTATAAAGAATCAAATGAAGTGTAAAATTTATATTAAATAGATTGGTTAAAGTTTCCCTTGTCAATATGTCCTTTGATAAAGGGGCCTCAGCTGTGAGCCACGGATGACTGGGGAAAGGAATTTCCTCCTCTACAATTATATAAGTTAAAAAAAATAAAATTATTTCAATGAAGCTACTATCCTAAAGCTCAAAAATGGGTAATAGTGAAAAGATGGGTAGACTACAGCAAAGAGAATAAAGGAAAGAATAAACACATTTGTTAGCACTTTTACAAGTTACAACCATTTCATCCCAATAAACCTAAAAGTTGTGTGGTATCTCAACTACAGATACATATATGTACAAGCACAAACACATAAATGCACACACATTAGGCTCAGAGAGTAATTTCACCAATTTACTTGGGTATCGGTGACTATTAAGCCTGTTTAAACCTGGCACAAAATATGTGTTTAGGTTTAGAAATCCACCTAAAATCTAAATACTTGGTCATTTATTTTCAAAAGGTATCCAAGAAAGTATGTCTATCACAACATTATTTGGAGAAGCACTTTAAAGAATGAGACTAGTGTGAAATACAGAAACAGAAACAACTTCCAGTTTCAAAGTCCTTTATACTTTTCAAAGTTATCTCATTCATATATTGTCTTATATGTAGTATAGTCATTTGTATACATCTTTCATGGTACTTTCAGCATCATAATTCACTTGAAATTAGGATCCACATAGCATTCATTTCTACATTCTTGGAAACAGGGCCTTGCATAGTTGTGTGTGTGTGTGTGTGTGTCTTTTTTTTTTTTCCCCCAGTATTGGGGGTTGAATTTAGGAATAAATCCCCAGCACCTTTTAAAAATTATTTTGAGAGAGGTCCCGTTTAAGTTGCTAAGTTGTCCAGGCTGAGCTCATGATCCTTCTGGCTCAGCCTGCCAGAGAGCTGGGATTAGAGGCATGCAACACCACAATCAGCTAATAAACGTTTATTTAAGGAAAAAAATGTGATACAATAGATATGCACGGTAGAAGACAACTATTCACATTATTCTTATTAAACAGTTAAAGAAACAAAGGCAGAGCACACTCTTGATGCTATTTCTTAACTCAACAGTTCATTTGCTGAGCTAGGCAGTGGTGGCAAACCTATGGCATGTATGTTACTTGTTTTGAAGACAAAAGATGTTACTGTATGAATTGTTTTTTCTAATCTAAAACATCAGTATTTTTTAAAAATGTAAATTGCTTTATTTCAAGGAGGAATCAATCAGAAGTGGTGAACTATCAGGCGAGTGTTTTAGAACATGGCACAGCTGAAAGGTAATACTCACCAGCACCTCATATGGGACTGAAAGACAACATAGGTGACACACGGTGGAAGGAGACCAAGCACAGGCAAAAAGCACTGGTGGGGAGGAGCTGTGCGTTCATCCTTCTAGCAGGCAGGCATTCACGTATGAGGCTAAGTCTGGACCAGTGACATTTGGAATGGAAGAAAAAGGTGAGCAAAACTCAGTTTCCAATGCAGGCAGTTAACCCTTCCTCAGGCCTGACACATGGCTAATGGTCCAAAAAGGTGGGTCGAGGGTGCTAAACAGGAACACAAAAGCTCCCCTCTCCTTTTTCCTCTAGAACGAAGGGGAGCCCTCCTCCCATTTCAATATTGGCAGTGAATTCTAAAGGCTTTTAAGCATCCTAATTGGAAAAAACCAACAACAAAATGAGAGAAAAGTGGCCTGAACTTAAACAGATCAATCAAATGAAAAGCTGATTCATAAAAATAAAATCTGGTGACCAGTCCACTAACCACTTGGTTAAGGCCATGTCTGAACACAGTGTCCACAAGAGACCCCAGTGCAGAGCTGCTCTTCGCCACTGTGAGCTGTTCTTTTCCCAACACACCACACTGCTACTGGTGACTACATGCCAAGTGCTGAAGTGAAATGAGATCCCAAACTGGCAAAGAACTTCAGGCTATGGTCTGCCTGACATGGCCAGGTCTATGGGAAACAACACTTGCACTCTCAAATAATGATCCCCAAATCTCCCCCTCCTCTTTCCATTTGGTCTGCGTATTTTATTTCTCTTTACAGGGAGGCCCAAACAAGTTCGGTTTCCCTCTCAGTTCTAGGCACTCTCTGGCACATCTTTGATTAACCAGAGTCTTTCATCTCTTTCCAGCTCCATTAGTGACTTCTGACTTGGAATGTTGGTTTCTTCTTCTGGAAGAATGGCTTTCGTTGTTGCCTGGATGCTTGGGTGGGCTGCCTTTCAAAACTTTTGTACCTTTCTCGTGATGCCAGGACATGTCTGGACTGTAGGTACCATCTTCCTGCTCTAAGTAGGTCTTTACTCATTGACCATAGTGCTCCAAGTACCAGACCATGCCATGCAGACACAAGAATGTGGTGAAAGTCACACAAGGAAGCCAAAGCACAACACATAGCATCTGGGTCTTCAAGAAGAGATCTTGTCCAAATTGTATGCAAACAATAGCTTCCAGGAAACCAATGGCCCCAAAGACCCAGCACTGTTTTCCCACATGTTTGCACTGTGTGTCAGTGACGTAAGCATAGTATTGTCTCATGTGGAAGCCATGATGCACCCAATGAAGAGAATTCTCCACTAACTTAATGGATGACTGGCTTGGAACACAAAGATATGCTTCAAGAAGATGTTCAATTTGGTCAGCTGCTGGATGATCATGAAAAGGTATATCCCAGCCACTCTCTGAAAGGAAGATTTGGGGCAAACCATCTAATGTAGGTCCAGCTAGCAGGGGTGAACTGCAGTACGGCCCATTTGAACTTCCCAGTGGTGGTATGAATGTCCTTGAACTTTGTGCAGTGGTACATCCTCATCTCTAAAAACTGGCAGATGACCATCCCCGGCCAAATGCCACGATCACTGCAGAGCAGGACGTCCAGGATGACTTGGTCCTACCAGCACTCAGTGAATCTGGGCAGGAGATGCACGAAGAAAAGCTCGGTTAACTCCCAAATAATGCTGATTGTCTAGCAGAGACCATAACTCTGGATCAACAAGGCCTTCATGGCCCGGCTCCAGAAGTGCCCAAATACAAATATGTTGAAGAGGCTGATGATCCTCTTCCAGGTGATCACATGGCAGTTCACAGCGTACTCCATGACATCTGCTTCCTTTGTGGTGTATTGAAGATTTAGGTCTGCTGGGGATCGAACTCAGGGCCTTGAGCTTGCTAGGCAAGCTCTGTACCTCTTAAACTAAATCCCCAGCCCCCAATACATTACAGATTTAATCTGCTAGAAATTCAGGAAGAGGAGGAAGACCAGGAACAGGAAGTAGAGCAATCTGAGTCCAAAAACCATTTGCCATATGGTTAGATGAGGTTGAGTAAATGCACCAGTGGGGAAAGCTAAAATACTGATGATAAGAAAGAAGAAAGGGGGAAAAAAAAAAGGAAGAAGAAAGCAACAGAGAAGATGCCTCTCTAGATGTCTTCTGGAACAGAGTCATCCCTGGTGAAGGTGAAATACATGAGGCTGATGATGGTGAAGTTGATCAGGGCGATGGTGGGCGGCCAGCAGAAGTCGATGGTGATGTCCTCCATTTGCTACTTGTTGATCACCCAGAAATGCATCTTGTAGTTCACATCCTTGCTCAGGGTCCGGCTTCCCATGCAGGCTGCCAAGGCCTGCCTCCCCATGCTACAGTAGAGGCTGCAGCCCAACCTGACGAGACTGGAACCACTAACGGAGACAAGCTGGAGCAGACACACAGCCAGGTGGCAGTGTCCGGTCTGAGTATTCAGGTTTAATTGCAGTGCTGGTACTTTGTGATAAGTAAGTGGGTTTTGGGTTACAGTTTGGGTACTCGTCTCTAAGAGGTTTGCCATCACTGACTACCTCTCTCCTACTCCCCCCTGACTCAAAAAACAAAGACACTAATCTTGATTCTCCAATAAGGGTCTGACATAGTATCCAAAAGAAAATACATCTGTTATGCTATTTTTAAAATATCTGGTAAATCCTGAAATATATATGTATCTTAATGTAAATACAAAATATTTGTAAACTTCCTGATCTTCTGCTTTATTGGGACAGAATGGTAGAGGAAAAGGAAAGTAGTTCTTAAAAAGTCTGAAGTTACCAAAAACTCAACAGAAATTGAATTTGAAATATGATATTTAACATTTATATTCAGCACTTTAGAGTAATTCGATTGCATGTTATTTCATACCATTTTTATACTATCCACCAGTGAGATTACTATTATTCCCATGTCACTGAAAAAGAAGCTTCAGAGAAGGTTTGAGTTAATAGGTGGTAAAGTGGAGATTAGCAACAATCTAGGTCATGCTGTTACTTCCTTACACAGAAGTTTTTAGTCAATAGTTTTGTTATTAGTCTCTCTACTTCCATCCCAAGTTGTACATGGTAACCAGAGTAACCCCTTGAAAATAAAAATTGGATCATGTTGCTTCTCTGCTTAAAACCCTTCAATAGATCCATGTACCTGATAGGATGAAATCCACCCAAATCCTAGGCAAGCACTTTAAAATTTAAATTCTTTAAGATATGACCCCTGACTTCTTCTAGCCTAATTTATTGCTCATTTTCTTCTCTTTACCTTCTTAGCCTAAATTATTCTAAATAATTTACAGTTCCTCAACTCATCTGCAATAAAGCACCTTTCCTACTATATACCTAACTCAGCTTGTTAAATTACAACTCATCCTTCACATTTTAACTCAGAAAACAATACATCCTCTCTTCCTCTGCCTTTCTAGTTCTTTTTCCTAGATAACCACTTCCTCTTCTATGCTGTACTTATAACTGGTTCATACTTACAGCAGTTAAATACCATACCGCAATTATTTGTTCACATCTCTCTCCTCTCCAATTCATGTGAAGCTCTGTGGGATGTCCTATTCACCTTTATTTATATCCTTAAGATCTAACAGACTGCCTGATAGCAGTAGGCATCAAATACATGTTTGTTGAGTTGAATTTATTCACTTAGAAAGTAACAAATATTAAAATAGGACTTAGATTTTAAAACATATAAATATTTCAAAAGTGAAAAAAAGCCTGAAACCCTGAACTGTGTACAACAATGGCAGTTGCCCTGAAGGTCCTGAAGTGACCTGACACACTGTGCCCCAACTGGGCCTCTAGAAAGTTCATTACTTTTATATTACCACTATGACAATTTCTTAATGAGCTCAGTACAAGCAAAGCAAATTGAAACGACAGCCCTGGCAACTAACATCTCTTATCATAGGGCTAGTTTCTCATGGCAGTGCCATGGACAAGTCTTTTTCAATACAAAACAACTTTTATAGAGTATCTTCTAAGATACAGATACTGATACCGGCACTAAAGGGAATCCAAAAAAGTACAGGTACTCATTTAGACAGGGAAATAACAGGAAACTTGGTGGGTAGAGGGAGATAATAGGTGCTCAATGCCTTTTAACAATGATTACAGTACTCCAGGTACCATCACTGTTTTAGCTTCCCAGAATTGCTGTAACAAAGTTCTATAAACTGGGTGGCTTAAAATAACAGAAATGAATTCTCTCAGCCTAGTGTGGTGGCACATGCCTGTAATGCTAGCACTCTGGTAGGCTGAGGCAAGAGGATCACAAGAGTAGCCTGGGTAAACTTATCAAGACCCTGTCTTAAAACAAAAGATAGAAAGAACAGAGGATGTAGCTCAGTGCAAAAGCCCTGAGTTCAATCCCCAGTACCAGGGGAAAAAAAAAAAGTATTCTCTTATAGTTCTGGAGGCTGAAGTCTGAACGAAGGTGTTGGCAGGGCCACATGCTCTGAAGCCTGTAGCCAAAGTTTCTTCCTTGTCTCTTCCAGCTTCTGGCAGCCCTAGGAAACTAGGTTGGAATCAGTTCATGAAAAATCTTAAATGCTACTCTGAAAAGACAGGAAAATTCCTGCACACTAGACATTTTTAAGCCTTTTTTTAGTCAAAGAACCATCTTAAAACAATGTGGTTTTCTTTGTTTTTGCAAACTACAACAGCTACAGAATGTATCTGGTTAAAGGGTACCAAGGAAGCAGTTCCCTCAGTCTCACCTTGACATCTCTTCTCTGATGCCCCTGCACGGAAACAAAAAGCAGTGCTACTAATCAATGTGTGGTCTTCATCAGCAAGCTACTTATTGTGCATAATAAGTACAGAAGCACTGAGAAATTTTCTATAGCAATATACAGAATAACTTCATGTCATTATATCTAATAAAATTTTGAGGTTTATATTTTGTTTTTAAAAATTTTTATCTAATAATTTTTAATAGCATTTACAAAATTAGAGATGAACAGAAAATAAACTGCGTGTCTATCACATACCACTTAAGAAGCATCGTCCTAGAAGTTCCACAACTGATTAGATCCGTAATTTAGAAAGTTAGCAAAATTACCCTAGTGACTGTGTGGGGGGAGAAGACCAATGGAAAGATATAAAACAAAAGCAATATGAAAAAATAGAAAATTTCAGGTGATACAAAGATGAGTGTGAAGTATCTGGCAAATAATGAATAAGAATTTTTAAGTTCAGAGAAAAAAATAATAGTATAAGCTAAAGTAGTCAAGGAAGGGTCAGATGTGAAAACAGATTTGAGAGAGGACTTTAAGTCATCAGTTTTCAGACCTGAATTTAGTCAGCAAATTTAAATATTATTTGTTGTAAATATTATTTATTGTGTATTGTATTACATACAACTATTTATTGAAACACTTACTTTCATACTGGATGCTGGGGATGCAATTTAAAACATGTCCTTGCTATCATGACAGGTAGTAACAGACCAAAAAATACAAATAGATGGCTTCATTTAGTATTATGATAAGTATTACAAATAAAAAGTACTACTATGAAATCATGCAGCTTAAACAGATTCTGAGACATCAAAGAAATATTCCCTAAAGAAGTTATATCTCAGCTGAAATTCAAAGAATGACTAGGATTAACCAGGTAAGTAAGGAGAAAGAACACTGGTACGAGTCTGTTTTCCACTTCTACAACAAAATACCTGACATTAGGTAAGCATAAAATTTTTTTTATTTAGCTCACGGCTCTAGAGGTTCAAGGGCATGGTGATGATTATCAGCTGGGTTCTGGTAAAGGTCTCATTATGGATGGTGTAACAATGGCAGGAGCATGTACAGGAGCAATCACATGGTGAGACAGGAAGCCAGAGAGCAACTAGGGTCCCAGAAAACCTATATCAATCCCTTCTAAGGGCATTCCCCAATGACCTAATGACCTCCCACTAGGTCCCATCACCTCTTAACATCACTACACAAGGAACCAAGCTTCTAATACACAAACTTTTGAGAAAAACACTTAAGCCATACTGAAACCATAGCAGCATTCAAGACAGAGAATACAAAAATGAGGATAGGTGGGATAAGGTACAAACAGTTCACAGCACACAAAAAAGGCAGTATAGCTGAGGCACAGAAAGCAAATAAGAAAGGGTAAAGAGGCAAAAAAAAAATGAGTTAGATACAATATATAGTCTTGTAGGCTACAGATGGGTGAACCTTAAAGTCATTATGCTAAATGAAATGTCAGACAACAAGACAAATATGTATGATTCTATATGTATGAAGGAGACTGTCAAATTCATAGACACAGAAAGTAGAATGGTAATTGCCACTTGCTAGGGAAAAGGGAGAAAGTAGTTATTAAAGGCATAGAGGTTCTGTTTTACAAGACAGTCTACATCTCAATCTGATAAAAGCCATCTATGACAAACCAACAGCCAACATCATATTAAACAGTTAAAAACTAAAAGTTTTCACTCTAAAATCAGGAATAAGACAAAGATGTCCACTATCACCACTCTTATTCAATACAGTTCTGGAAACATTATCCAGAGCAAATAGGCACAAGAAAGAAATAAAAGGAATAAAGATGGGAAGGAAGAAGTTATATTATCATTATTTGCAGATGACATGATACTCTACACAGAAGACCCCAAACACTCCACCAAAAGACTTCTAGATTAAATAACTAAATTCAGTCACACAGCTGGACACAAAGTCAACACTCAAAAATCAGTAGCATTTTCTGTATCCAAACAAACTCACTAACAGAGAAATTAGAGAAGCTACACCATTCACAATTGCATCAAAAAATGAAATATTTAGGAACCAATCTAACAAAGCAAGTAAAAGATCTTTACAATGAAAACTACAGTACTTTAAAAGAGGAAATTGAAAGGGATATCAGAAAATGGAATGATATCCCGTGTTCTTGGGTAGGAATATCCAATATAGTGAAAATGGCCATTCTTCCTAAATTATTATACAGATTTAATGCAATTCCAATCAAAACACCAACAGCATACTTCACAGAATTAGAGAAATCAATCATAAAATTCATCTGGAACCAGAAGAGACCAAGAATAGCAAAAACAATCCTGGGCAACAGGAGCAAGGCAAGGGGCATCACAATCCCTGACTTGAAATTATACTATAAAGTGACTGTGATAAAAACAGCATGGTACTGGCAAAAAGACAGACCTGATGATCAATGGACCAGGTTAGCAGATGCAGAAAGAACTCCAAACACACTCAAATACCTCATCTTCGACAAAGGAGTCAAACATTCTCACTGGAAGAAAGATAGCTTCTTTAATGGTGCTGGAAAAATCCGTTTGCCACATGCCGAAAACTAAAACTAGATACATGAGTCTCACCATGTACTACACTAAAATTAAAGTGGATCAGAGATCTAAACATTAAAACAGAAACACTAAATCTTCTGGAAGAGAGAATAGGAAGTGCTCTTGAAGACATAGGTATAGGCAAAACTCAGACTGTACAGGAAATAATACAAAGAATCAGTGGTTGGGATCACATCCTATTAAAGAGCTTTTGCACAGCAAAAGAAATGACCAACAAAGTGGGGTGACAACCCACAGAGCGGGAAAAAACTTTTGCCAGCTGTTCCTCAGACAAAGCTCTAACATGTAGAATATATAAAGAATGCAAAAAAAATGAGACCCCCCCAAATTTAGAGACCCAATCCAAAAATGGGCATCTGAAATGAACAGACGCTTCTCAGATGAAGAAGTACAAATGGCAAATAAATATATGAAAAAGTGTTCAACATCACTGGTCATTCAAGAGATGCAAATTAGAACAACACTAAGATTCCATCTCACTCCATGAAGAACAGGTATTATCCAGAAATCAACCAATAACAAATGCTGTAGGGGAAAAAAGAAACCTTCATCCACTGTTGGTGGGAGTGTAGGCTGGTCCAACCATTGTGGAAATCAGTGTGGAAATTCCTCAAAAAACTACAACTACAGGTTTCATTTGACCCAGCCATTCCTCTTCTTGGTATCTTTCCAGAAGAATTAAAAACATTGTACCACAGTGATATATGCACAACCATGTTTATAGCAACACAATTTTGGAAACAACCCAAATGTTCAGCAACTAATGAATGGCTAAATAAGATGTGTGTTTTTTTTATATGATGGAGTACTACTCTGCTGTAAAAAAAGAGATAAACCTGAAACATTTATAGGTAAATGGATGCACCTTGAGAATATACTCTTAAGTGAAATAAATCAGACATACATGAGTACATATTGAATTATTTCTCTAATATGAGAAACCATAAGCATAAATAAGGACAAAAAGGTATAAAAGATATAGTGAAAAAAAGATAATATTCAAATGGGAGGAGAGCTAGAGAGGGAAGAGGGGGAAAGGAAGGGAAAAAGAAGGAAAGAGGAAAAAAATGGAAAAATGTAAATAACGCTATTGTAAATAAGGAGGGGAAGGGGAGTGGAAGGGAGGGGTAAGAGAGGAATCAAGATATACCATGTACAAGTACAAATTAACTATGAGGAATGTGATCATTACATATATCTACAATGTACCAATACATGTTCTTGGTAAATTAAAAAAAAACAAAAAAAAAACTATAGATGTATATACCTGATGAACATAAATGCAAAAATTCTCAAGAATTTTGCACATCAAAAAGATCGTTCACCATGATCAAGTTGTATTTATCCCAGGGATGCAAGGATGGCTCAAAATATACAAATCAACAAATGTGATACACAGAATCAAAGAATGAAAGATAAAAGTGATATAGTCATCTCAATAGATCAAATTAAGTATAGAAGGATCATACCTCAAAATAAAGGCTATATAGACAAACCCACAACCAATATCATACTGAAGTTTTCAGCTTTTCCCCATTGTTCTGTCAGATGTGGAACAAGACAATGGTGTACACTATCATTGCTCTTATTCACATAGTATAGGAAGCTTTAGCCAGAGCACTTAGGCAAGAAGAAATAAAAAGCCTATGAAAAGAAAGGGAGAATGCAAGTCAGCTCTGTTTACAGATGCTATGATTCTATATAGAGAAAACCCTAAAGACTCTACCAAAAGACTATTTCAACTGATAAGTAATACAGTTAGAGACCTCATTATCCAGTCACCCTGCAAAAGCTCCACCTTTGAACACATGAGACTTTGGGGGATATTTTAGATTGAAACGATAGCATATACACAGACCAATGAACCAGAATAGAGAGCCCAGAAATAAATCCACATATCTACTGCTACCTGCTCCTTGAAAAAAGTGCCAAAAACATACATTGGAGAAAGAACAACCTCTTCAATAAATGGTGTGGAGAAAACTGGACATCCACGTACAGAAGACTGAAACTTGACCCCTATCTCTTATCCTGTACAAAAATCAAGTCAAAATGGAGATCTGAATGTAAGATCTAAAACTCTGAACCTACTAGAAAACACAGAGGAAACATTTCGAGACAGTAGTACAGGCATGAATTTTTTGGCTATGACCCTAAAAGCACAGAAAACAAAAGCAAGAACAGACAAATGGGATTACAGCAAAGTAAAATACTTTGCACAACAAAGGAAACAATCAACGGAGCGAACAGAAAACCTATAGGAGAAAATTTATGCCAACTATCTATCTGACAAAAGGTTAATATCCAGAATATAAAAGGAATTTAAAAACTTTAACAATAACAACCCAACTAATTCAATTAAAGAATTGTCAAGCTATCTGAATACACACTTTTCAAAAGGAGAAATTCAGCCAGGCATGGTGGTGAATGCCTATAATCCCAGCTACTAAGGAGGCCAAGGCAGGATAATTAGAATTTTGAGTCCAGCCTGGGCAATTTGGTGAGACTCTGGTCTCAAAGGAAAAAGTTAAAAGGGTTGAGAAGATAGCTCGGTGGTAGAGCACCCCTAGGTTGGATCCCCAGTATTCATTCATATTCCCTCCCTCTCTCTCTCTCTCTCTCTCTCTCTCTCTCTCACACACACACACACACACACACACACACACACACAAATTCAAATGGCCAACAAATACATGAATAAATGCTCAATATCATTTGCCATTAGGGTAATACAATTCAAAATTACAAAGAGCTATTAGAATGGCTACTATCAAAGACAAAAACATACTCTCATATACACTGTTGCAAATTAGTCCAACCATTATGAAGAACAGTATGTAGGTTCCTCAAAAAAAAAAAAAACCCAAAAAACAAAAAGCAAAAAACAACAAAAAAACAAAGAACAACCTACCACGTGAACCAGCTAGTCCATTCTGGGAATATACCTAATGGAAACGAAATTAGCATACCAAAGAGATACCTGCATACTCAATGCTTATTTTTGTACTAGTCACAACAGCTAAAATATGGACTAAACCTAGGTGCCTACCAACAGATGAATGGATAGAGAAAATGTGCTGTCTCTACACAGTGAATATGACTCAGCCCTAAATGGATAAAACTGGAGAACTCTATGTTAAGTGAAATAAGTCAGACACATGAAGACAAGTACTATATGTTTGCTCTCATAATGTGGATGTTTAAAAAGAAAATAGTCCTGAATGTAGAATAGTGATTACTCTACATTCAGGAGGGGGGTGGTAGATAAAAGGAGGCTAGAATTATCAGTACACATTGTATGTGTGTGTTGAAATAGCACACTGAACCTCATTAGTGTACAATACATACTAATCAAAATAAAACCAATTATTTTACATTTATGTAGACTTAAAAAACTCACTGAATTTCAAAGAAAGTAACTGTTCTGTTAATTATTTTCACCTCAGTATTTTAATTTCAATCACATATTTATCTCATCTACTTTTAATTAATTAATTTTTGCAGGGCTGGAGAGCAAACCCAATGCCACATGCATGCCAGGCAAATGTTCTACCAATGGCTGTATCCCCAGTCCCTGTCTACTCTTTAAATTAAGCAAGTGAAATAAAATAAGTGAAGATGGAAAAACCCTACAACTTTTCATAAAATTCAACCAGCAGTTCTCAAGAACATAGTTGTGACATCTAAGTGTCAGAATCAGCATTAAAACAATTCTACTTTTATTGGTTAAGGCAGTTAATAGGATTCAACCCAAAAGCTAGTCCTTATTTGGTCATTAAGTAAAGCAGCATTATGTAATTAAGTTGGAGGTGTAGCAGAAATCGGAGAATTCAGAGTTAGAGAGTCTGGCAAGTGAGTTCTGCAGCAAGAAACAAGCAAGATAACTGCTAGTTCTACTGATTTTTTTAAAGCAATATTTTCTTAGAATTTTATAGAGAAAGAACCTCTAGGGTCATTAAGTATGAACAGAGTATGTCCTTGAAGGAAGATTTCTATGAGTGGTTTTCTTTACATGTAGGTAGAACTACTGTATAACTGATGATAAAGATATACTTAGTAGAACTATAAACTCTGTGATTAAGAGAGTTCTCAAAAAATTTGGTTCTTAAAACTAAACCCAGGACTTGTAAATTTATCTCATTCCTCTTATGTGACCAAAGTTATACTAATCTTATAAAGTATCTGCAGAAAAAAATAATGTGATTCATTCATACATAAGAGCAATATATATTTATAGTTTTAGTGCTAAACAATTCACATGAAAAAGCATTTTATAAGAAATAAATCATTTTTTGTTCACAAGCCAATGTAAGGACTAACTTACGCTTCTTACAAATAATGGCATTGTGTTTTCAATTAATGAGCAAGGTTATGAAGAATTTTTTTTTTTTTTACATTTGTCTGAAGCTCTCTGTTGACTAGCACTTGGCTTTTTTTTTTTTTTTGGCACTCATCTGACAGTGAGGTGAAAAAAGTTTATGTGACATTCACTTATTATATACACTACTGGCACATAAATCTATTAACAGACTGCAGTTTGTTAGACCCATAAAATGAGTTAAAATAGTGAGACAACCATTTTATGAAGAAAATGTTTTAATTAAATCCCCCCAAAATGGCATCTGATCTTTTTTGTTGTTGTTGTTCTGGGGATTGAACCTAAGGCCTTCACATGCAGGTACATCCCCACACCCCCTTTTTTATTTTGAGACAGGGTCTTGCTAAGCCACTAAATTGCCCAGTCTGGGCTCAAACTTGAAATCCTCTTGCCTAGTCTTCCAGACTGTTGGGATTATGGCATCAACCTTCTGTAAGAAATTTTAGACCTACAGAAAAATTGCTAATAGTTCAAAATCCCCATATACCCTACAGTCAGTTTCCCCTATTACTAACATCTTACATTATTATGGTATATTTATTACAATTAATGAACCAATATCGATACATTATTAACTAAAGCCCACATTTTATTTGGACGTCCTTAGTTTTTGCCTAATAGCCTTTTGTTGCCATTGTTCCACGATCGTATCCAGGGTTATTACCATACACTGCCATGTCTTCCTAGGCTCTTCTTGGCAGCCAGTTTCTCAGACTTTTCATGTTTCATGACCTATACATTTTTGGAGGAGTACCAGTAAGCTATTTTGTAGCATATTCCTCCAAGAAGACTTGGTGATGTTTTTCTCATGATTAGACTAGGGTTATGGTTTGAAGGAGGAAGAAAACTGAGGTCAAGCCATGATACCTCTTACTTGGATAATAAAATCACCAAGGGAAGAAACCATATTCACTTTTCCTTTGTATCATTAGTTGGCAGTTGGTAAATGCTTGTAGGTTGAGAGGGAGGAAGTGGATGCAGACCAAAGGTTGAGAGGGTACAGAGACTTTGCAGTTTATTAAAATATGAGCATTGATCTTAACAAGGAAACTATTCATATATTTGCTCAAATTAAAAAATAAATGAGGCAAGGCCAGAAAAATGGCTGACAGAAAGGCGGGAGAGGAGAAGCCTGAGAAGCCGCAAAGGGCTGGAGCTGCCGGAGAACCTGAAAAAGCAGCAGAAAAACCTGTGAAAACTAAGTCTGTTTCTTCCAGTAATGGAGGGGAAAGTTCCAGTCCCAGCACTGAGAAGCAATCAGTTGAAGAAGAAGCTGCAGACCTCCCAACAAAGCCTACAAAGATCTCCAGGTTTGGATTTGCCATAGGTAGTCAGACAACAAAGAAAGCATCAGCTTCAGCTATATTCATCAAACTGGGATCAAGTAAGCCTGAAGAAACTGTTTCAACTCTCGCTCCAAAAACCCTTTCAGTAGCAGCAGTTTTTAATGAAGATGAAGATAGTGAACCAGAGGAAATGCCTCCAGAAACAAAGATGAGGATGAAGAATATTGGAAGGGATACACCAACATCAGCTGGACCAAACTCATTTAATAAAGGAAAGCATGGGTTTTCTGATAACCAAAGCTATGGGAACGAAGTATAAAATCTCATCTTGGAAATGTCCATGACCAAGACAATTAAATGATGTGTTTTGAATTGGGGTGTGGGGTGGGTGTAAAGTTAAAAGGAACAGTTTCCTTTTTTAAAGAATGGTATAAGACTATCTTTGGAGCCGCTTTTTTTTTCTTTTTCTTTTTTTTTTTTTAAGATTGAGTGGTACACTAATGAGTGAGAGTTTGAAATTAGAGGTAATTTATGTTTTATATACAGATTTCAAGACATTTGCTAATTTTGTAGTTTCATGTGATTAGTTTCCAAAGGTCACAGATAATAAAGAAATCAGAAATGGTACCTTTTTAAGAATTGCATATTTTTTAGACACAGCTATTAGCACATTAAGAGGGAAGCAAAAAGTTACTGTCTATTTAAAACTGCAAGCAGTTACTCCTAAATTAACTCCCTTGTTACCTAAACTGTCTGGCTCCCAGGAACAGCCTTATAGAGAAAAGGGGAGTATTGTATTGAGAGGAAAATGTTGTTCAACTATTGATTGAAAGTAAATTTAGGTAAAATTAAAATAGAGATTTTTTTCTATATGGACATTTCTTTTGTTTCAAGTCATTATATAGTAGGTATTGCATTGCTCTTAGTGGATACAGATGCTTAGCTCTTTTACAAAAAATAAATTTTTAAAAAAAATTTTTATGTGAAATATCAAGTATTTGAAATAGCCCACTTCACCTTAATGGTCTTGTCTACTTTCATTAGTCTTCAAAGAAAGCCATTTGCTACCAAAGTAAATCAGTATTTTGAATGTGCTTCTCTTGGATTTTGTTTATTAGCTAGTTCCTGTAAGCATTTCCACCAGAACTTGAGGCAAATCATAAAGAAGCTGTTTCTTTTAAAATACAAACAACCACCAAAAATTTAAATGTACATACTGCTTAAGTATTTGGCTGGTTTTTATTTTTTAACAGGTATAAACACCAAAAAAAAAAATTTAACATTGTATGAAGAAGACAAGATGCATTTTCTGTAACTTTGTGTATGCATTTAAGTTTCTAAGTTGTTAAACTCAATTTGAATTGAACTCACTACAGGATTTCTTTTTTTTTTTTATTTTTAGGATTTTTTATTAGAACAAATATATGGTTTAAGTATACACATACTGACCAGAGGCCTCTCAAAAGCATATTGTGGGTACTGAAAATAAGAGGAAAGAAAATGCATCTTCAAACACATTTTATGGAATTGCTCATCACATATATTGTTAGATTTGTGTATTGTAGGGTGTTTGTTTTGTATTTTTGTATTGTATACAGGCTTTTTTTTTAATGTGACAGTTAAACACCTCTCTGAAAGCACAGTCACAGATAAATGATATGGTGATTTCCTTCAAAATTCCTACAATGTTAAGTTTGGAGCCAGCTTCAGACTATTTTATTGGTGGTAGTTACTTGCTGATCTCTTTCAGTAGGTAGTAGTAACTCCAGAGAAGAAACCTGTGCATATGCTTAATAAGTTGTTCTTTTACATTAAAATTTAGATTAAGCCCCAAGTAAAACAATGGAAATGTATATAGAACTATTAGTTCTTACATGATTTAATTATACCAAGATACATGAATTTAACTTTAACTTACGTTTATGTAGGCAAACTATTCATTTTTGTCCATTTTACTGTTTGTTAAAAAACATCCTTTTCCTACATACTCTTTTCTTGACCTAAATGAAATATTAATCTAGGGTCAAGATAAGGAGAGAGAAACGACTGAGACGAATGTCTTTACTAAAATAACCAATAAATTTTGTCAAACTCAAAAAAAAACAAAGAGCTGAGTGTGGTGGTGCCCTATAATCACAGCTACATGGGAAGCTGAGGCAGGCAGATTGCCAAGTTCCAGGCCAGCTTGGCCAACACAGTGAGACTATATCTCAAAATAAAAAAGGGATAGGGATATGCCTCAGGCACAGTACTTTCCTAGCATGTGTGAGGCCCTGGGTTCAATCCCCAGCACTACAAATTAATAAATAAAAAGAAGAATCTTGACTCTGACTTGCCAAAGCATTTCATTCTTCTGTTTAACTTTGTTAGTTTTCTGTCACTATAACAAATACAGTAGCTGAGATTCTGCCTCACAATTTTTGGCTTATGATGAAGCAACACATGGCAGAGCAAAACTGCTTACCTCACAGCAAGAAAGCTGGGGATGGGAAGGAAGACAAAGCAGCTGGAGTCTCATTATCCTCTGCAAAGGCAAAGACTTCATACTACCTCTTAAAGGTTTCACCACCTTTAAAGAGTGTCAACCTAACTAAACTTCTAACACTTGGACCTTTGGGGGAGCTTTAAGATTCAAACTATATCAATAGGAATTTTTCAACTTTGCCTATGTTGTTTGGTAAACAGGATATATTTAGTATTAAAAAAAAAAAAAAAAAGTCAATTCTTGCAAGTAAACCTTGCCTCCTTGTCTTAGTTTTCTTGTTGCTGAGACAAAATACCCAACACCCAAAGTTAATGGAGGAAAGGTTTATTTGGCTCACAGTTTGTAGAGGTTTCAGTCCATAATCAGCTGGCTCCAAGGCAGGATAGCATGGCAGATGGGCATCGCAGAGAAGAAACAGTTCACGGCAAGCAGAAGGTAGCAAAGCAAGCAAGGGGCCTTAGCAGCTTCTTTCTGCCCCTTGTATTTTAGGGCAGGTAGCCTTAGGGCATGTAGCACTCCCACCCTTAATTTTAGCATCACATCCTTGATCCCAGCAGAACTATGCCAAACCAATCAGTGGACTAATTTAGTAATCACACACTCTAGATCCAGCCACCTCTGAAAAGCCCCACCTGTGACTGCATGAGGCTCTGAGGGGACATCTAGACAAAAGCCATAACACTTCTGTACTGATAAATTCTCGAATTATACAACACAGCTGGGGGAAGTGTACATGGTTAAATGGAAAGGGCACCGGCGCTGGGTTTGAAGTTAGGCTGCTCTTGGTTCGAAACTAAGGCTTTCTGTGTTCTTTTTCTTTTTGAAACTGAACCTTATCACTTATAAACTGCATAATTTTGGGTCAGATATTTCTGATTCTTAGTTTATGCATAAGTAGTGCTAACAACAACTTTATGCAGAGGTGAAAATAATATGCTTATTTCAACGTACCTGACACATTCTCAGAAAGGGATATTCCCCCTTTCTTAGTATAGTATCTTACATAGAGTAGGTGTGCTTTAAAAAAAATACCGAAATAAGACAAGAGATATAAAAACAAATAGAAGATGGTGGTTGTTAATTTTTATATATTAGATAAATGAATTCTCAAACAACTACAGATGACTTTGTTTTTTCTTATACCTAGTTCATGCCTGATATATAACAGCCACTCAAATATTTACTGATTCTGCAATCAGATTTCCTGGAACAAGAGTCAAGGAAACCAGATTCCAGTTTTTATGGCCCTTGCCAAGCCATTCCTTTCTTTGGGTCTCAGTTTTTTCACTGAATAAGTAACCTAACAGTCACAGAACTTGAGAGTTGGAAAGAGATTTTAAAGTTCACCTATTGCAACCCCCACCTAAATAAGAACCAGTAAGTGGCCAACTGGTGCCTGAATTGGGACTCCTAAACATCAAGCCATAGGACAAGTTCCATAGACCGTGCTGCTTATAAGGTTTCTTTCACTTACCTATGAAATGTCTGATTCTCAAAATCCATTTAATCAACAACAGGATAAGCTGAGAAGGTAACAGAAGATATAGGAGAATAAACAAAATTGTCAATATTAATCCTAATTAGCTAAGAGAAACTATGACTATGGATAGCAAAGGATCAAAATTCTTTCAATCATGTTGATACATCAAGTATTATGAACTGAGAGACTGAATAATTTGTATCCTGAGATAGCCTTCTCTATTATCTTGGTATTCCTTATCACACCTCAGAGCATTTCTTTTTCAATATTCAATGCTTTTAAAAATATTTCCATTTTATCTTTCTAGGACCTTTCACACTGCTGACTACTCTTTACTTTTTGAAACTTACTATTTTTCCCTTGAACTCAAAAATACTACTTTCCTCTGATTTTACTTAATAGTATAAGCTTTCTGGCCAAGAGTATAGACCAGTGGTGGTGAACCTATAGCATGCATGCTGCAGCAGGCTGTTTATTATCACTCAAATCTCTAAAAGGTTTGCCATCACTGGTACAGACTCTGGACTCAGACTGCCAGAGTGCAAATCATAGTTCTACCACTTGCCAGCCCTGTGACCTTGGACAGGTTACTTCATTTGCACATGACTGTTTAATAAGTGTTATACAGTTATGTGCTACTATGCTTTCCTTTTTAGTCTCTTCCTCCATTGTATTTCTTTGACCTCCACTATTCTACAAGGCAGATTCCACTGTGGGGTATTTACCTCTTTCTATTTGGAAGGCCTTCTTTCTTCTCACTGTCTCATTCTCAACTTTTAAGATCCAGTTCAAATGTCATTCTCTTCTCTGGAGGTCTACTAAGACCATCTTCCTCCTTTGCTTTAGCAATCAGTTGTTCCTGCCCTTATGTTCTCATGTACTTTGAATATATTTCAACTACAGTACTTGTTATGTTAGACTGAATGAGGTTCAGCCATCTGAAATTGCCTATATTAGGCCATTTTAGACTTACAAAATCAAACATTTTCTATGATTCATCCCAATAACATTTATATGTTTGCTATCCTCTCCATTCCCATATTATACTCTTAACAAGAACCATATTCATAGCCCACACCAGCCTTGAACTTGCTATGTAGTCCACGGTGGCTTTGAACATTCAATCCTACTGCCTCAGACTCCTGAGTGCTGGCATTACAAGAGTATGCCACCACGTTCAGCTTACATGCCACTGTTCTTTCAAAATACTATATAATGAAATAGTTAAGGTAGATAAAAAAGTATAAAGAATAATGGCCACCTAAATGCTCACAACTCAACTGAAATACAATTTAAGCTTCTTATAACTGTGTCTTGAAATATGCTTAATTCATACTCAACCTTTCATTTGTGAGATTTACTCAAGTTACTATGTAGATCTAGTTCTTTCATTTTCATTATTACACAGAATTCTATTCAGTAAATATATCATAATACAGTAAGTCCCAGACTTACAAACATTCAAGTTGCAAGCTTTCACAGATAGGAACAGACCTTGGATTACCAACATTTGTAGTTACCAACATTTATAGTTGTGAACAAATCACAGGAATTAGCCCAGTTGTCTATGGGACATTGTCACAGTTGTGCTGCTGTGTCCTTATTGTATGGTGTGATAGTGTACAGCAGTACAGTGCTCAAGCAGAGCCCAGGATGTTCAGAAGCAAGAGGAAAAGCAGTGGCGATGTGGAAGGGACTGTTAGGAAGTGCAAAGCAATACACATTGTATGTCTGTGTGAAAGGTGTGTAACACTCACTGTACTGGACTTACAAAAGAATCAGAGGAACTTCTCCCAGAATGGAACTCATTTGTAAGTCTGGGATTTACTGTACTTTCATTCTTTTATTGAACTAAGTTTGAATTTTTTGCTATAACAATGTTGCATAAATATTTTTGTATATTCCCTTATGCGCACATCGGAGAGTTTCTCAGGGTTATATATCTGGGAGTGGAACTGACGAACTGCGAGTTAAATGTATTTTAGTTTTACCACATATTGCCAAATTGTTTTTCACTATGGTTGCACAATTTCTATTCTTATCAGTAATGCACAAAAGTGCCTGTATTCTATATTTAGTATTATCAGACTTCTTAATTTTTGCCAATCTCATAGGTATAAAATTGTATATTATTAGAAATTTGTCTTTACCTTATTTTATTGGCGAATGGTTAATAAGTAATTAAGGTACCTTACTTATGTCCTGTCGTTTTTCTGTTGATTTGTCTTTTTCTAATCTGTTTGTAGGAATTTCTATTATTACAGAGAGTCATATTGCACTGTACTACAAATATATTCTTCAACTCTATTGCTTGTCTTATTATTTTAAAAAATATGGCATTCATCTTTGTCATGGTACATGGTACTGTCTGGCAGTTATCAGACATTAATAAATATTTACTGTGTAAATGGATAAATAAAAACCTGAACAAACACAAAAAATTAGGCATTTCTAAACTCATATATTCCATTAATTTGGAATTATGACCCTCTGTGCCTATAAGACTTAATAACTTTTTATGCTCCCAAATTAATTTATACTTGAATAAATATATGATTTGGAGACTTCCTGGCTATCCCTTGAGGCAACCAGAAACATGGCAGGGCACCACAAAACGAGGATTAGAAGTCTAAAGCTCTAAATCATCTGCTTTCTTCTTAAATACCTTCAAGAACAAGTATGCTGGCTCTGATGTTTTTTATTATACTTACCAAGACATAATAGGCTAACACAGCCTCATTTCCGTCATGTCTGAATGCCCCACAGAAAGTCTATGTAAGCATGAGTACAAAGCAATTATAATAAATAAGAAAACATGTGGGAATGTGCCTATAATAAGCCAATGAGCAAGAGACAGAGGTTAAAACAAATATCCATGTATATACTTTAAAAGTGAACAATTATAATATAAAAAATACAGAGAAGAAAAATAATGCAGAAGTTTTTATACGCTTCAAATTTTATGAAAATTAATTCATGATGACTTGCAGTGAGAGGCTCGAATGAAAGGAGGTCAAAGGAAGCAATGAGTCATTCTGGACAAAGTATAAAATCTGTAATAAGAAGACTTGGTCTTCAGGAATTGTTCTGACACTTTCTAGCTGTTTGCAATCAGGTACATCATTCGCTCCCTTACTTCTCTATCAGAAAAGAGGGTTTAAAATGACCTGACATCCTACCTCTCAAGATTATTACACATTTCAAATTAAGAAGGAAAATGAAAATGTATGTGACAACATCCTTCAATATTCTGCAAGTATAATTATGTATTCTTTCCCACCTTCTGTCTTTCCATTGCTACCTACACTATCCCTGCAACTCTTAAGCAGAACTGGATACTAATTTCTCTAAGATAGATCTTATATCAGTTTCCTAGGGCTGCTGTAACAAATACCACAGACTGGTGGTTTAAACAACAGAAGTGTATTTCCTCAAGGTTCTGAGAGCTGGAGTTACAAGATTAGGGTGTCCACAGAGTTGATTTCTTCCTAAACTTCTCTCATTGGCTTATAGATGGTTATATTCTCCCTCCGTCTTCATGTGATCTTCCCTCTGGATATATCTGCATCCTAATCTATTATAAGAACACTAGACACATGGAGTTAGGGTCCATACATATGACTTCCTTTTACCTTAATTACTTCTTTTAAGGCCCTATTTTCAAATATAGTCACACTCCGAGACACTGAGGGTTAGAATTTCCACATAACTTCCAATGTGTGGGAGAGACACAATTCAGCTGATAACATATATAGATAGCCTACCATAACATACCTAACATTACTATAGTACTTACTACACTGCAATATATCATTTTTGTCTCCCTCAAAGACTATGAATGCTTGCACAGCACAGAATATTTTCTTTGCCTGCTAAGTGTCCAGTGCAGAGTACATGCTCAATAGAATTTTTCAATAAACTGTTAATAAGTGAATCTATAATACTTTCTACCAAGAAACCATTAGAATTGCCTATCCTATGAAAACTGACCCAAACAGCATTTTTAATAGTCCAAGGATTTAAGAGAAAGGACATTTTCACTCTTATCATTCCCAAAGCAGCTCTGTTCTCAAATTTCCATACTGTCCTTCTCAGCCTCTATTCTCAATTATCTATGCTGAGGTTTTCTTAAGCAATGAATTTGGAGACTTTATATAATCATCCCAGAAGTCAATGACTTTTCCCTCTACCTGTGAATTTCTAAAGTGTCTATCTAGTTATTAGCACTTTCCTTGTCTAAGAGTTAAGTATGTGTCTTACCTTCACCTCCTACATCATAAGCTTCTTGAGAAAAAGGACTATGTCTTATTTTTCCCTATCTTAGTGACCAATAATATTTAATGAATGAACTCCTGAAATTTCTCTAAATATAACCACCCCTCAGGAAGAGAAATTTTCTTAAAACAAACATAGGGGTGAGCAGGAAAAATGGCAAAGGTGTTGAATACAGTTCAGGGCACAGTGACTTTGAGGCAGATGTGATACACAGCTGTTTGTGAAGGTGTCTACAGGTATCTAAATGTATAAGGTTTAATATTCAGAATAGGTATCTTATAGAGAAAATTTGAATCATGAGGATACAGATGATACTGGAAGCCCAGTGAGTGGATAACATTGTTAAGTGAATGTAGAGAAGAGGGCCTAGGACCAAGAAAAGCAAGATAAATTTTCATCTGAAGAACACTCACACTGAAGTAGCCAGAAAAGAGCAAAAGCACTGAGGTGCACTGGAAACCTTGTGGAAGGGAGGCGGATGCTTCAAAGAAGGGGGAATAATCATGAACATGAAATGCTACTGCTCAGGCCTGGCAATTGCTGGGTCCTCCCTCTTTGTCCACGTTAGCACCAAGGTGGAGATTGATGACCTTGATCAGAGTAGTTCCAGGGATTGTGCCATTTACAGTGTAATTTGGGCAAATTTCTAAATATTTAAGTCTCAGTTTCTTTTATTTGTATAGTAAGGTATCTCCTCATGAGTATTTTGAAAATTAAGTGAAATAAGTAGTAATAATAGGAAAAGTAACACACAGGTATATGTGGTAGGTGGTTTCCTGAACTACTTCATACAGATTTTTTTTTGGTGTTGCTGAGAATGAAACCCAAGGCCTCACATATGCTAGGCAAACTCTCTACTACTGAGTTACATTTCTATCACTTTTTATTTTTGAGACAGAGTCTAAGTTGCCCAGGAAAGCCTTGAACTTGCAATCCTCCTGCCTCAGCCATCTAAGTAGCTGGGATTTAGAGGTGTGTGCCACTAGAGCTGGCAGATTATCTCATTTTTAAAAAATTCATAAAAATCTTGAGGTACTATAGCATCAAATAGGTACTGTTTTTATCCTCAATTTCAAATGAGAAAACTGAAGCTTATTAAGTAATAAGAGGCTAAAGTCAGGTGCAATGAAGAAGAGGGAGAAAGTTATTATATCGAATGCATATAATTCAAGAAATTTTAGTATGAAAGACAAGGAATGTATAAGATTTATTTTGTTGATAAGATTTCTTGCAATTTTAAGCAGATTTAAATATAAAAGAACAGCCAGGCGTGGTGGCGCATGCCTGTAATCCCAGCACTCTGGAGACTGAGGCAGGAGGATTTCACTAAGGTCTTGGCAAAAGTATAAATTATAGATGAAGGAGTGATACAACATTTCAGTTCCTAGTAAGTGACCAATATTATGTCAAGAACTTTACACATATAAAACCTTACAGCTATAACTGCCTTTATTTTACTAATGAGGAAGCAAAAGATCCAAGAATCAAACTGAAGTTGCCCAGGTTTGTACCTGGGGATCAAGGAGCTGAAGTTTCTTTTCATATCCACACCGAGGAGCTGAAGCTGCTTTTCAAATCTAAATTAGTACACTAAAATGAGAAAGAATTTGAAATCAGAGCATTTTGGTCACTTTCTACTGATGAGATCTTATGTGTTTCTTAAGTAAGTATATCTACCAAACAAGGTAACTGCAAAGATTAGACTATGACTTCAAAACAAACCCTAATAGCTTCTTCTTCTTTTTTTTAAACATAAAATTGGCCTACACAGGAACTTATTTTCAAATGTGGAATTTCTTACTTGGTCTATTTCAAACAAAATTTGGATTTTGTTTCAATTTGTTTGAATGCCTATAAACTTTACACATTTTAAATTGAGGTATGGAGAGCAGATATACAATCACTGGCTCCTGGGTGTTTCTAGAATCAACTCCAAATGGCACAGTTTCAGCTCATTCATACAAAATAGCCCCAGCCAACTTCTCTAGCCACATATCCTACTACTGACACATGCAAATACCATACTCAAACTGTGGCCAGTGATTATCTTAACAAACATAATCTATACTTGACCTACTTTTTATGTCTACTTAAATCATTACTAAAACTATTGAAATTTGTTCTTCAAGGCCTAAACAAAATTTATCTTGAATGTGAAGCCTAACATTGTTTCTGAATGGTGATAAGGCTCTGTCCTCTGAACTGCTACATCACTCTGCTTTTACCTCCCTTAGAGTAGTCACTATATTCTGCCTTACAATTTAAAAATAGTAAGCATGAAAGAGTTTGATTTCTGCTAGTAGAATATAAGCCTCTTACTGGTAAAAGGAAGGAACTAACATTGATTTTGCACCTATCAAGTGTCAACTGCTTTTCTAGTGTGTGATACAACCTGTGTCACCCTATGAAACAGAAATTTGTTTTTTTATAGATAAGGACAATGAAGTTCACATAGGCGAAACAATTTGCTTACAGTCAGTCATAAGGCTAGTAAAATACAGACTCTAGAGCTGAATCTGTCTTTTTCAACTCCAAAACTTAGACTCTTTCCACTATACTCCACCAAAAGGCCATGGGTATATCCTCACTGTTTTATCTGTTTCTTGTCTAGCCACTAGTCATCTCATGTCTTTACATATTAGCAGAAAGGATTTGATATGGGATATTTGCCCTCTTACTTTTCAAGACTGAGAATAAATAGAATTATTAATATGAGTCTTGAATAAAGATGAGATCAGAACCCTGTATGCAGGAAGGAAAAGTAAAAAAAAAAAAAAGGAAAATTAACTTTCCACTCGGTTTAAAAATTTCTCCTTTGAGGTTTGTACCATCTGGCTATATCACTCTCCACCCTGCTTCCTCATCTGTCATCTACAACCCTGCTGATTAATCCCATCTTTACTGCACCTAGGTCACAATCTCCCTCTCTTCCCCAAATCCCATCATTCTAAATCACTTCACTATCCAAATGATGATGCACTCAGTATATACTAGCCTCACAGTTCTTTATATTCAGTTTCACTGACCTTCACTTTTGCTATATTTCAGCTGCTCTACACAGAGGCCTAGCTATCACCTAGAATAGCTCCAAATCAGAAAACTTAACTTCATATTAAGAAAAATATATTAATATTCTACTTTATGACCACAATCTTTTCCTCCACCTTACTTCTACTACATATGATCACTGATTTAAGTGAGGAGCAGTAAAGGAGATCTAAAAAGAATCGAAATGTATTATGTACATGTACCAACTCTCCATGACAAATGTAATTATGGGACCTGTGCTAATAAAGATATTAAAAAAATTAATAAAAATCTAAAAGAAAATTGGTGAATACTCAAAAACAAAACAAAGAAATCACAAAATCTTCAAGTCTAAAACAACTCATCACCCAGTTTCCTGTTTCAGTTAATGTTGCCACCATTCTCCTACTAATCTAAGCCAAAACCTAAGCCTCACACTAGATTTCTCATTCTCTTACCTGTACACTCAACATCATAGATTTTTCTAAAATTCATCTTTTTTGTTTGTTTGGTTTTTTGGCGCCGGAAATTGAACTCAGGGCCTTGTGCTTGCAAGGCAAGCACTCTAACCACTGAGCTAAATCCCCAGCCCCTCAAATTCATCTTTTTCTCTTCATTTCTATGACCACTTTAAAAATGTTACTTCAATCATGTCTGATAATTTTTTTTGGTGACTAAAACAAAAATCACTAAGTGAATTAATTTCAAAATATTTATGCATACAGGGCTGGGGATTTAGCTCAGTGGTTAAGTGCCTGCCTTGCAAGCACAAGGGCCCGAGTTCAATCCCCAGCACCAAAAAAAAAAAAAATTAAAAAAAAAATAAATAAATAAAATATTTATGCATACAAAGTCCAAGATGACATGGCTTCTGTTATTTGCAGCCCTACAATTTACCACATATAGTTTTACTGTCATTCTTAGCAGTCCCTACTGCTGTGGTTCTTTATGTGAGCCATTCCTTTCCTTACACTGATTGTTCTGTTCAAGCAGTTTTCTGTTTGAAGCACACTTTCTACTCACCTTTGCCTAGTATTCTCTTACTGACCATTTCAGTATCTGGGTCAGGTGTTATTTCTTCCCAAAGCCTTCCCCCAACTCCTAGGCTAAGAGCCCACAGTATCAATATGCACAGTTCCTACCATTTATTCCAAGATGACCTATTCAAACACCTAATTTGCTAGCTTCATGAGGAACGGAAATGTCCTTTACTTATCTGTGTATACTCAGCTAAGCACAGTACATAGCATAGTGTCTGATACATAGCAGGCATATAAGTTAAAGGTCAGAATGGGCTAAGTTTAAATTTTCAATGGAAGGTCCACATCAGTGCTCTCTCATCATTCAGTAGTTCCTACTTGTAATTCCAAGTCCTCTGAAGCATTCAGAGCCTTTTCAGGATCTGTACAGTTCTGTAGAGAATGGTGCTATTCAAAATTTTTACCCAACTTGCATAAAAGGGAAATATCATTTGTACAAACATAGCAGAAATCAAAACTTGGCATATGTGCTGCAAACTTCAAAAGTAGTGATCAATTTTTAAAAATGAAGACTTAAGAACAAACATAACCAATTCCAACTGCTGGTATGTACTTGCTTAAGTTATAAAAACAGTAAAACTTTGCTTAGAATTTAAACAGGGCCCCAGATATGAGTTCAGGATTTTATCTATAAGGCCATCACATCTCTACCGAGCGTAAGAAATTACTGCTCTACAGGGTTGCTTAGGCAGGGGTTTGTGAAGTTGGAAAAGATCCCATGTACCACCAGGCTAGGTCAAAAACAAAAAAAGCAAGCAAAAACTAATGTCCTTAAGTGAGTAACAAAGTGTCTTTTTTTCATAGTAATTTGGGGCCTTCTCCTGGCAGTTAGCAATACAGTAAAGAGTTCAGTGTAATACAGTATCTCCCTCTCCAACCAAATACTAAATCGCAGTTTGGCATCAAAGTAGGTCTCAATCCTTTTCAGAGTGAAAATAATAAGCTCTTTTATTTGCATGGCACATTACATTTTAAAACCCTTTGATACACATTAATTCATTTGATAAAATGTTTATAGACATTTTTAAAAGGAGAGAAGACCTGAAAAATTTCCATAAAGTAAGATATCTTTTAGCGCATATGAACACTACTTAGAAAGTTTGTTTTTGTTTTCCAAGTTCAAAACACGGCACAGAAATAAGGAAGGGTGAGTACTTTTTATTTAAAGCAGGTCAATCCTTGAGGCCAAGGAGCTTCCTTCCCGGAGAAAGTTTCGTCTCCAGGCTCACACTAAGAGGGTCTTCTTTAAAGGGGAAACGGGGAAACTAAGACTCATTTCTAGAGGCACTCAGAGACCACACACAGCTTATCAAAAACGACGAAAGGGAGTGGAATTAGCGAAGGCAAGACTCAGGTATCTTAAAAGCTGGCCAAGAATTAGGAAAGTTGGGAAGCAGCTGTTTCTTTCAACCTATAAGCAAATCTGTTCAGGAGAATGGGTTTTCCCTGGGAGAAGTTTAGCTTCCCATCACTGGAAGAGCTGTCCAAATAGGTTCATCAACGTATTAGGGTATTATCTGGAATTCTCAAAAACATTTTGGCATGGGATGGGGAAACGGGACTCCAGATGAGTTTAAATTCCCTGCCGGTCTGGAGATGTCCTGAGGTTCAACCGACTCCTAGAACCCCTTTCATGGCTGTGCCCACGTGTCCAGCTCTCTCGGGCTGCTCGTCACTTCGGTGCCTGCGACTCCCGTCCCTGTCTGAGGCTTCAAACCCGCTCTCCCCGCTCTTTCTGCTGGGGCTCCCGGCAGGGGCAGGTGGCACACGTGAGTTCTCCCAGCCCCGAGGACGGCCGCTGGCACTCCAGGCCCTGGCGCCCGCGACCCTCGGTCCTCGCCGGCCTTCCGTCACCTCTCGCGTCCGGACGGACCAACCGACCCCGCGCAGATCCGCGCCCCGGGCGGAGCCGGCGGCCGCCCTCCCGGCAGAGCAAACGCGCACAGAGCTCCGCACGACGCCGACGCTCCCGGGTCCCAGGTCCCGGGGCTGGAGCTGGCGCGCGGGAGTCCCCGGTCGTCCCCCAGGACGGTCGGCCGGCCCCTGGGCCGGGACGCAGCGCAGGCCGGCGGGGCTCGGGGCCGGGCTGACACGGCCGCGCGCGGGCCGCAGACACGCAGGCCGCCCCGAGCGCGGGCGCGGCGGGCCTCTCGCCGCGGGCCGCCCCTCAGGACGCGGGCTGCGCGGCGGAGACGGACGCCAGGCGCTTACCTGCGGACGCGGGCGGCTCACTCCCTGCCCGCCGCCATGTTTCTGCTGCGCGCAGAGCGAAAGAAGACGCGGGAAGGGGGCGGGCGGCGGCTCCCGAGAGCGGCTGGCGGGGAGCGGCGGCGGCGGGCGCCGGGGGGCTCCACAGAGGAGGCGGTGGCGGCGGCGGCCGAGGGGGGCGGGGGCTCCCGGCCCCGCCCGGCCCGCGCCTTCCGCCGCGAGGTGGCGCGCGCCACGGCCGTTGGGCTCGGGCGGGCGAGGGGCGGGGCGCGGGGAGGTACCGTGGAGGGAGGAGGGGAGACCCCGCCCCCCACCTCCAGCCTGCATCCCGGCTCGCGTCCCTTGGCTGGGTAAACTGACGCCTGCGTAGGACTCTGGTTCGGATCCTGCCGCCTCGCGTAGTAGGCTCCGCGCCCCCGCCCTGCCAGAAGAGACTCTGGGACGACCTTGAGCGAGTGCCTTGGCACTTCCTTGCCGGGGCCATCTTCTCTGACAAGACGGCGCTTAACACGGAGGGCTGGTGTGAGGAGAATAGAAATCAGTGCGCGGCAAGCCCCCGCAACGGGGCCGAGGACCTAGTGCGTGAAGCGGGTGCTGCGTGGCTTCATCCTTTCCAGTCCGCCTTGAGCCAGGGTGAGCCAGGCAAGGAGCTCTAACAGGGCTCTGCGCTACACGGCCCTTTAACCGCCGCATCGTGTTGGCAGGCAGAAAGCTAAATCCCGAGAGGCGAGGCCGCTCGTCCGAGGTCCCGCAGCTGGGAAATGACGGAGTGGAGACTGGCGCCTCGCTGTGCCTGCGGGAGTGGTCAGCTCTGTGCTGGGCGCTCCAGGGAGGAGCATCCCGAGCCAAGCACGTTCAAGTTGGGCCTTGAAGGAGTGTGCAGGGAAAGCTGGCTTCAGGCGGAGCGGGGGGATGAGTGCGAAGGCTTGGAGGAGGGGCGCGGCAGGGGCGGGTGGCTGGAGAGACCGGTGTGGCGGGAGTACGTGGAGAGAGTGATGCTGCTGCAGAAGTTAGGAAAAGGAAGCCGGAGTG
Source organism: Hystrix cristata (assembly GCA_004026905.1). Lineage (NCBI taxonomy): Eukaryota > Metazoa > Chordata > Mammalia > Rodentia > Hystricidae > Hystrix > Hystrix cristata. The sequence continues at coordinate 66,959 of PVJO010008871.1, forward strand.
TGGAAGGAGGACCTCGCGTGCCTAGACAGAGCGTCAGGTTTATTTTGTAGGTCAGTGGTTTGCAAAGAGTGGTCCCGGGACTCTTGAGTGTCTCCCAGATCATTTGAAGGGTTCAGTGTACTCAAAATTTTATTCCTAATAATGTCAAACGTTATTTGCTTTTTCCACTGTCGTTCAGAGTGTACAGTGATGTTTTCCACAGAACATATAATATCACAATAGAGTAAATGCAGAAACAGCATTTAGAATCCAGCTGACTTCATTTGAACCAGGCGTTAAGAGCATTGCACAAATGTCAGATCATCTTGTTAGCTCTTCTCGTTAATTTTTGTTTAAGAAAATATAATTTTTATTTATTGGGTTTTATTATTGTAATTTTCAATGAATATTTTAAAATATTATATTTTAAATATTTTACAATTTCTCCGCTTTAATTTTGTATGAAAATACTGATAGAAGTGACAAGCTGTGCAGGATTGACAGTGATCCTTGGGCCAAATCGGACTCCTATTCGTGTTCGACCCAGGTGCTAAGAATGGTTTTTACATTTTTGAATGGTTGAAAGAAAAATCAAAAGAATAGTTCATGGCATAGGAAAATTATAATGGCAAAGTTTTATAGTAACTCAGCCAGGCTTTCTATAGCTACCTTTGTAGTTTATTACAATGGGCCGTATGGCCTGCCAAAAATACGTCCTATCTATCCCTCTACCAAAAACAAACAAACCAACTCCAAAAACAAACAAAAAGCCAAGAAAAAAAAAAACTTCCTATCTAGCGCTCTACCGAAAGAAAAAAAAGTGTGTGTGTATATATATATATATATATATATGAAAACAAACAACAAATTTAGGGTAGTGACTATCTGTAGGCGGTGGGAATGTCATTGGTGAGGATGTATGTACCTTTCTAGAGTCAAGGGTTTGCAAGAGAGCAGATTTAATATAGGACATTTATACATTACAACATTTGCACACACAAGTCAAATGCAGGAAGAATGCAGAGCATCTATTTATGCACTGGAGACCTGAAAGACCCAATCATGGGCTGGGAGCCACGGCAGCATCCCACGTGCATCCGTGTCTGCACGAAAAGGCTGAAGAAATTTGTACTGGAACCAGGGGATATGATGCTCACAGCAGAAATGAAGATCAGAGCTCCCCTGAAGTGAACAGCAGCCATCCCCAACAACAGCAAGGTCCCGAGGTCCACCTGCAACAAAAACAAACAAGGTCCCTTCAGGAGAACCAGCCACAGCAGAGCTTCTCCTGGGGAAACAGCCGGCACCAATCTTCTGCTCCTGTTCTCCTTTATGTTGTGTCAGCAGTAATCTTCAGGTGGCTCTTCTATGCCCAGAACCACACCAACTCAGTCCAGCTGGGCGTTCCTGCTCAAGTTGACCATAGTAAGTTTACTGCAGAGGAGAAATAGAGGACTTAAACTATTAGTAACTTGTGTTCATTAAGTTATTTTTGTTTCACATTAAAAACAACATAAAACATTAATGAATAAATGATGCCAGGTGTTGTAGAGGTGCCTTAATACCATTTACTGCAAAGGCTGAGACAGGAGGATTACAAATTTAAGACCACCCTGGGCACTTTAGCAAGAACCTATCTCAAATAAAATTTTTAAAAAGGGCTGGAGTGTCACTCAGTGGTAAAGCAGTTGCCTAGCATGTGAGAGGCCCTGGTTTCAATCATGAAAATAAAAAATGAAAAAGAAGAAGAGAAGAAAAAAGGAATAAAAGAGGCTTGAAGACTTTTTGGCTTCTGTTTTGCCTGCTCAAAAATACTTATATTTGGCTCTCATGTATAGGTAATGTTTAACAGTGAAATATAAATCCTGAGACCCCTGATGTTCTGGGTGTGGAGTTGGTGTATCATTCAGAACATGATGACTCGCAGGTCGTACAGGGGTATCTACTGTGAGCTTCTTGGAAGGATATCCTCTTAAGCCAAGGATGGGACACTGAGGTTGGATTACTTGCTTGTCTCTGGAATAGGCCTTGGTGCATTTGACTGAAAAGGAGCCTCCTCCTTCTGTCCAGGTGTTGGTCTCAGTGTTTGTATCTCCATCTTTGGGAAAAGGAAATAAACAATGTGTCTCATTTGTACTTTCATTCAGTGGAATTTTAATACCTAGATTACAGGGATAATTACATACAGCCCATATCCAAGGAGCACATAGCTGGGGAAATGAGTACATTTACAGCTATGAGAGCATAGTATTACAAGTGTTTATATTAGTCTCTATGGTGGAATAACAAATTACCAGAATTTAGCAGCTTAAAACAACACCCACTGAATGGCTCACAGTCTTGGAGATCAGAAATCTGGCACAGTGTGGCAAGTTTCTTTGATCATAATGCTGCAGCCAAAGTGTTCAGAGTTTCAGTTAGGGAAAAGCCCCCTAAGCTCCTTCAGGTTGTTGGCAGAACTCATTCTCTTGTGATTGTAGGATTAAGATAACCATTGCCTTGCTCAGTGTCAACTGGGGACTGCTTTCAGGTCCTTGCCACAAGTTCTCTTTGGTTTATCAACAGAGAACCTCCCTCACGTGGAATCCCTCTCATCCCTTGAATCTTTCTGATTTCCTCAACCAATCAAAGGATATTTTGAGCTTTTTTTGGTGTGTGTGTGTTGGGGATCGAACTCCGGGCCTTGTGCTGGCTAGGCAAGTGCTCTACCACTGAGCTAAATCCCCAACTCCTTTTTGAGCTTTTAAAACACATGTAATTAGGTCAGGCCCAACCAGATAACCTTGCATCTTCAAAGTCAGTTGTGCCATATCACGTAACCATAAGGAGTAAAATTTATAACAGTTGCTGTCCCAAAAATTGTATGGGAGGTGTATACCAGGTGCCAGGAATCTGGGCGGCTATCCTAGAATTCTGCCTGCTACATCTAGTGAGAAATGATCTCTTAAATTCTGTGAACTCCTGGGATTGGGGATTTAGCTTAGTGGTAGAGCGCTTGCCTAAGTGCAAGGCCCTGAGTTGGATCCCCAGCACCAAAATAAAGAAAAGATAGAAGGAATTAAAAACTCTGAATTCCTGAGGCAGTTTGTTTTGTAACTCTCTCCATTGTACAGCATGGATGTATTGCCATTATTTGGGTGGACTTGTAAATGCCTTGTCTGCAGCTCCAATGCCTGAAACAAAGCTTGGCATGAAGGAGGCATTCCTACATGTCTGCTAAAAAATTAAAAGTGTATATATTGTCTTTTGGATCTGTGCTTTGCTTTTTAAAAATTTTTTATTTTTATTGGTACATGTTTGCAGTACATAATGATTATATTCTTCGTGAGGAGTTGGTACATGTACATGACACATCTTAATTCTTTTTTCATCCCCTTTCCCTCTCTGCCTTTCCCCTCCCTTCATCTCTTGGTCTCCTTCCCTTTTTCAAAAGATCTCCACATTTCCTATTATTTATCTTTTTTGCTCTATATTTATATTTTGGGTTTCTCATATAAGATAAATCATGCAATATTTAAGTTTGTCTGATTTATTTCACTTAACATTATGGTCTCAAGGTGCATTCATTTTCCTACATATGACTTAAATTAATCTTTAATGGCAGAGTAATACTCCATTTTGTATAAATACCACATTTTCTGTATCCATTTGGTAATGGACATATAGGCTACTCTCAAGATCTAGCTATTATGAGTTGTGCTGCTAATAAACATGGGTTTGCGAGTATCACTCTGCTTCTCTTTTAAGTCCAGCTCTAAAGTCCTCTGACACATCTCAGAAAAAGTTAATTGCTCCCTCCCCTGTCCTATTGGTTGATAAATATCTTTGTATGAAATGGATCACACTGTAGTCTTTTAAGTAAGATTGGTTTCATTTGTATGCCATTTAGTATCCCAGGGCACAGGACATCATAGATGCCATTAATTGTTTAATGTTTGTACTTTTTGAAAAATGGGACAGATAGACTTTAGAAAGCAAGAGGCAGATTGAGAGCAGAATGACAGATGTCACTGCCCTTTGGGTCACAGGTAGAGGGAAACCAAGAAAGTAGAGGCAATGGAGAGGGATGAGAAGGGGCAAGTTAATTAGGATGTGATTTTATTTTTTAAAGAAGGGATGCTAGAAAGCCCATGTCTGCTGTTTTTTGTATTCATTAAAGCCTCCCCCCCATAAGGGATAGCAGAAAGGAATGATTATTCTGTCACTGACAATTGAGGGAATCATATTTTACTTTTATTGTGTTGGTGATGTTCCCAGGGTAGCATTAGTGAAGGAAATTGAAGAGATGGCTTCTGGTGCTTAGAGAAATTGGGGGGCTGCGGTGGAATAACTGAAATATGTACATAACCTCTCAGTGTTCTTGATTTTGATGTTTCCCTTTCATATCTTCTCGGTTCTGGCCTTTGGGACTTCCTTTCTTTTCCAAGGCTGCCTAAGGTCATTAAATGGGCAGTTTAAGCAGATTTCATTTGCTTACCAAATTTGGGACCAGAAGAAGGGTTGGAAATGCTGTGATGGATTGATCCTCCTGTCTCCTCACGGACAGCTGTGATGTTGTGGCAGTTTTGATACACTGAGTTAGACCTGACTCCATAGTGCAGCTGTGCTGGGTACCACGTGACCCTGGACAAGTGTTTCGACCTGTCTGTGCCCCTGAAACCTCAGAGTTTGTTCATCAGAAAGCACGAATGATGTATTCACATCACAGAGTGGTAAATTTTGACCCAAAACAGTGGCTCTCTAACATTCTTCAAGACTCATTAAGATTTTTAAGAAAACCTATCAGACTTATACCTGCTCCATATACTCTGTCTCTACTTTTGGTAGATTCATCTTCAGACTCCCATTCCTGAAACAATTATGAGGACAGGATGAGGTAATCAAAGCCCACTGCTGGAACTGGAAGTGAGCTCACTACAACCAAAACACTTGCCTGGGTTTAGGGGGATGATTGCAGAAGTAATCAAAAGGTGCTAGACTAAGGACTCCAGTGGTCTCTAAGTGATGGTCGAACAGCACGTTCATTTAGACCATCTGCGACCAGGTGCTCAGAGCCTATGTGTTCATTGTGGAAATGGTCCTCTAGACAGTTATTGAATGCTGCCATGTGCAGGACCCTTGGGAGAGACGCCCACATGGCATAGTAGTTTCCTCCAAGGAGATTGTAGTCTAGTAAGGCCAGATACTATAATGCAAGGCAGGAAGTTATGAGTGCCATGAGGAAAATGCAATCCAAATGGTATGATGTTTAGAAGAGTTACAAAAACAAAGTGGCGTTTTATTTTATTATGTTGAGACATATTATTCTATTATTTATTATTTTGCTATGTTGTCTAGGCTGGTTTCAAACTCCTGGGCTCAAGTGATTCACCTCAGCTTTCTAAGTACTGGAACACAGGCATACACCACCATGTCTGGCTGAAAAGGTGGTACTGTAAATGGCCCTTGAATAATGGGTAGAAAAAATTGATTGGAGGAAGAGGAAGGAGTTCTAAGGGAATGGGGCATTATATGTTAGAGGTACAATAAAGGACAGAAAATGGAGGGAGAGGTTTAAGAAATGCCAAGTAGGCAGAGGCAGGAGGACCCTAATTTTGAGCCAGCCCAAACAACTTAATGACTTAGTGAGATCTTGGCTCAAAATTTTAAAAAAAGGGCTGGAGATGTAGTTGAGTGTGAAGGCCCAAGGTTCAATCCCCAGTGTGAAGAAAGAGAGCGAAATTGAGAGGAGGAGGAGGAGGAAAGGAGAGAGCGGAGGACGGAGAGGG
>PVJO010008872.1:0-72681 GCA_004026905.1 Hystrix cristata
GGAACACACTTTACTTACATTTGCCAACCTACTGTGAAGGATATTAGACATATAAGAATGGAGACAGATATAGGGCTGGGAAAGGAGGAAGGGACTCAAATCTTCCATGTTCTTTCTGGATATGCTCTCTTCACAAACTTCGATGTATTCAGCTATCCAGAGCTCTTGGAGCCCACTCCTTTTGGAGTTTTATTCATTACCTGGGAATGGTTGGTTAAATCATTGCCCAGTGGTGATGAGTTTAATCTTCAGCTCATATTCCCCACCCTGAGGCTGAGGTGGGACTGAAAGTCCCAACCTCTACTTCTACCCTGCTTTATCTGGTGACCAGCCGCCATGTTGAAGCTATCTAGGTGCTACCAGTCAACAATCAACTCACTAGCATACAAAGAAGCACAACACTTGAGAGTCTGAGGATGTTATAAAATACATGTCAGGAAATGGACAAAGACCAAACATATTTCACAGCATCACGTCAGTCATTGGTAAATCTGATTTTTACTGAGGATCCATCACTCTTGCTGTGCCCCATATCAGCTTTGCTTCAGCCATGATTCTTATAGCCATGATGATATCAATATTTGGTTACCCACAGATGATCTCCCAAATTCTGGAAACTATTGTGGAGTCCAGGAAATAGAGCAATATTTTATTTTAAAAATTGTTATGAGTTATCACAAAACATGTAAAAGACAAATGAAAGAAAATAGCTAAAATTAGCTATTTAAAATAGCTGTTTAAAACAGCTTCATTTAAAAATCATTTGTAAATAGCTTATTTTTCTTGCTTCCCAGATTAACTAGAAACGGCATACATGGCTTTAATAAAAATCTAAAGTACTTGAAGAACACCTAAGATCAGAGCACATAATTTATAAAAACGTTTTGCCATCTATTAAATCTGTAGATGAAGTACCAATTTCGATTTTCAGCTGAGGAAAAGAAATATCGTATCATATGCATCGGTAAAATAATTTTTATATGGTATGAAATATTTCAGAGGATCATCCTCAGCACTCGCTTGTTCCCATTACTGTATAAAGAAGTTTCCCGAATCATTTCTTTAGTGCCGACACAGACAGTAAGCAGTTCATCTAATGCCACATGTAAAGTTTCAGCAAAGACAATCTCACGTGGCTTTGATTTTCCATCCATCCTCAAGCCAGAGTCTCTACTGCATTTCTGTCGAGGATTGTGGTCTTACAGTGATTCACGAAAGAAATTCTAAGGCTGGAAGTGACAGAGAGCTTGGGTGGCCTCACAACCGAGATGTCCTTCTGCCCTCATCAAAGTCCAGGGGCCGTCATTCCACAGCAAGTTATGGAAGCTGTCCCGTGGTTTTATGTACATCCTAATTTAGAGTAGTGCGTAGTGTAGGATTTGTTCGTAAGGGCCAATACGACCCTGGAACTATGTTTTTCTTCCTGATCCGAAAGAGGACTATTGTTGCTGCTGTGGTGAATGACAGCATTTGGAGCCAACAAATAGTGACATTATTCATTTGGAAGATAGTTTTTCCTCCGAGACTCATGTCCTACTAATGGACTGTGAAAATTTGTTAAGACAATGTAAAAAGACTGCTGCCAGTTTATTTATACATTTGAGAAACATCTGCTAAACAGCAATTGTAAGTGACAACTGCTAGGTGCTGTGATCATTCGTAAGAGAGAATGCCAGCCCTCTCCCGCAGCGTGGTCCAACAGAAACGTAATATCCCAAAATTTGAACACAGATGCAGTTTAAAATTTTCTAATTGTTGCATCAAAAATAAAATGAAGTAGGCAAGCTTAAGAATATACTTTCTTTAAACATTCAGTCATCGGAACTTATACTCAATATTTACAATTATTAATAATGTAGGTTTCATTCTTGTTTCTCCCTCAGTCTTCAAAATCAGTCCGTATGTTATACTTAAAGCATATCTCCATTTGGTTGAGCCACAATTCATGTGTTTAAAAATCACACTGTGAATAATCCAAAATTATTAGATCATGAAGGGCTGGAGCAGTGGTGGCGAACCTCTGGCACATGTGTTATTTGTTTTTCTTTTAAGACAAAAGATGCTAATGTACAAGTTTTTTGTTTCGTTTTTTGAAACTGAAACCTCACCATTCGGGTTTAATTGCAATGTTGGCCCTTTGCAATAAATAAGTGAGTTTTGGGTTGCAATTTGAGCTCTAATCTCTGAAATGTTTGCCATCACTGGTTTAGAGGCTCACAATTTACTAGAGGCAATAGATTAGGTAGGTTTCATATGTCTGTCCTACTTATGGGAAAAAAAATCGCCAGCTATTCCTCAGACAAGAACTGATATCAAGAGTATATAAAGAACTAAAAAGTAAAAATTAGACCCTCCCAAAATAGAAGAACCAGTCAAAAAATGGACAAGTGAAATGAATAGACACATCACAGAAGTACAGATGGCCAATAAATACATGAAGAATTTTTCAGCATCTCTGGCCATTAGAGAAATGCAAATCAAAACAGTACTGAGATTCCAACCTGCCCCAGAAAAAATAGTCATCATCAAAAAATGAGATAATAACAAATGCTGGCTTTGCTTGGAGGGGAAAGGAATCCTTCCATATTGTTGGTGGAACCACTGTGAAAATCAGCATGGAGATTCCTCGAAAAACTTTAAAATAGAAATTTAATTTGACCCTTCTATTCTCCTTCTAGGTATCTTCCCAAAACAGTTTGAAACATGTTATAGTGATATATGTATGCATACCCATGGTTACAGCAGCACAATTCATAACAGCTAAATTTTGGAATCATCAACAAATGCATGAATTGCTCTCTGCCTCCTGCCTGCCCTGCCATGAGCTGTTTCTCCTCTGCCGCGACACTCTGCCTTGGTGCCAGCTGGCTATGGAGTGAAACCTCTACAAATTGTGAACTGAAATAATCCTCTCATTCTTTGTGTCCCAGCAAGGAGAAAATAAATAAGACGCACCCCATCTCCAGGACCATCTTGCAGAACCAGTATTATCTGGAATACTTCTGCAATGCTGGTTTAGGAAAAAAGGGCAGTACGTGACTTTGCAAATGTCTTTCTACTCTGTTTCTTGTCCTAATTAGGATCTTTACTTATAGGTAACAAATCCCGCCATGCATAGTTTAGCTTTGATTAAACAACTTTGGCATACTTCCTTTTTTAAAATCAGGGCTACAGAAACCAAACCAGTTGTATAATTATCACTTTATAGAGAACAACCTCATGTAGAAGGAAATAAGATTGGAGGGAAAATGAGGATTAAAAAAACAATAGAGAAGAATAAGGAAGGAGGGATAAGAAAAGAGAAGACAGGGTAAAGGAAGAAAGGGTAAGAGAGAAGAGGGGAGGGAGGGGACAGAAAGGAAAGGGAATAGAACTAGGGTTGGGATTTGGAAAAAAAAAGTTTCAGAGGAACAATTTTGCAATTTTCCATTTGGTTGGCTTTCAGATCTAGTCAGTCATTTCTATCTAGTCATCTGCAGATTGTTTTCTTGTTGTGCCTTGGGAATAGAGTCTGGGTGCACCTAGAGAGATCAGTGCTTTGAATTGATCTAGGAGTATTTGTCTCCTGTGAATAAGTAATTTAGTGTTGAGAACGTACTTCACACATCCAAAGTTAAGCGATGTCTTATTCACCAAGAAATAGGTTGTTTGAATCAGGGGATCCTGAGTGTGCTTAAGGTAACTGCAGGGAGCAGGTGGTCTTCCTAGCCAGCACTGACTTTGATGCAAGAGAGATCATAGCCCGAAAATAACTTGTGCCATGTGGAGTTCAGCAGGGAAAAAGGGAAAAATTTAATCACTGACTTTGAACTGAAAACCAGAATTCGAGAATCACTCATTTATTTTCCATGGCAGACTAGAGATATTATTACTCTTCTAACCTTGTTTCTGAAGGAAAATTGAAAGCAGGCTCCTTTTCCTATTTCCTTAATTTATTCCTTAAACATTTACCCCAGTGATATCTTCTGGACTTAGCATGGATCTATTTTGTTTTAGCTTATACATTTCTTTTTTTCCAATTTTAAGTTTGTCAGTGAGTTGAAAAAAAGCTGCTGAATCAGGAGCCAGTGGAGTGTTGGCAAAGCATCTAGTCTAGCCAGATCTACTCTTAGAAACATTCATGTGATTTCTACAGAAGTCAGTGGAAACTGGTTATGGATGCATGTGAATTACAGGAAGATCTGCTCAAATCTGAAGGAGCACCGTGCTGGAAATGTATGAATATGGAAGGGGCTGTTTCCTTGTTTGACAAATTAAGTTTCAAAATAATGTTCTAAAAGTAATATAATATTACTTTAAAAGCAGTATCTATATAATACATACATACACCTTACTATTTGTAAGGTATTACACTGCTTTTAGAGATATGTATGTAAATATATAAGAGGCTGCATGGGTGCTGTAAAGTATTAATTTCTCATTAATATAAGTTTACTTTGGCTTCTGTAACAAATTACTACAATTTGGGCGGCTTACAATAAAAAGAAATTTATTTTCTCACGGTTCTGGTGTGCACAAGTCCAAAATGAATATCACTGGGCCAAAATCCCTGCTGACGTGGCCGCAACCCTTAGGGACAATCTCAAGAATTTGTCCTGCCCTCTTCTCACCAGAATGTGTTGTCTTGTGGTCACATCACTCCAGTCTTCAAGGCCACTATCTTCTAATCTTTCTCTACTTTGTCTTTGCATCTCTCTCTCGTGTGTATGTTCCTGTCTCTATGATGCCTCCACCTGTCTCTTATAAGGATCTTTGTGATTGCGTTTGGGCTCGCCTGGAAAATCCAGCATCATCTCCCCTTCTCAAAATCCAAAGCCTAATCACATCTTTGAAGATCCTTTTTTTGGCCATATAAAATAATTTAGCAGGCTGTAGAGATAAGACATGGATGTCTATTTTTGGTGAATGAGGGCTGGAGGTAGTTGCGGTGCTTTTTGGCCTTCTATACTATTCTGAATTCACTCTGACGTTCTCCTTCCTGCTAGTAAAATCCTGACTCAGTTCAGGATATCATTGTTCCCATAAGGTGTGGGCAGTGGCTTATAATGAATCAAAACCAATTATGACAGTCTATCTCTGCAAACTGTGATGCTATGAATGGCCTCATAAAATCCAGTTCTGACAAATTTAATGTGAGAAAAGATCGATTTGGGAGTTAGTCCTCAGAAAGGGGCTTTGCTAAAGACACTGAATGAAATAGACATGAATAACACTATCCTTGCCCCCATTTTCAACCTGAAAATTGGGCGTAATCCTTGTTACTGCTGCAAGGATTTTTGCAAGTATGAGGTCTAAAAAGAATTATAAAGCTAAGACTGGGAAAATCAAAAAGAAAGAGCATTATTAAGTAGCTGAAACAACACCAAGTACTTGTTCTAGACTTCCTGTAATCAAAATAATGATAATGTAACAAAATACACTTATATTTGCCTAAGCTACTACTAATAGGGTTTTTTGTTACTAGAATCAAAAGTATTCCTAAATGCTGTATTCTAAAATATTTGGAAAATACTGAAGACCACAAAGAAAGAAAGAATCATTTTTTAATACCAATACTCAGAAATGATCACTGGTAACATTTTGTAGTATATCCTTCTAGCTATGCAAAAGGTATCTGGCTTTTAATACTGTTTTAGAAGTTGCTTTTTCTCAACTCTACTTATGACCACTATTTTGCAAAACTAGTATCTACATAGTGGTCAGTCGTTTTGATAAATCATGCTTAAATAATCTTTCGTTGAAACTTTATTTAAAAATTGAATATATTCAGTATTTTTATTTCCATTTCATTTCTGACAGACCTTTAAAAAACTGTTTCAAAGATTTTTTTAAGTTATTATTACTGCTTAGTGTTTGGCAAGAAAATGTAGAATAATAGTGATGAATAAAAAAACAAGGAAAAACAGTGCTGGTTCATGAGGGTCTCTGACCATAAGAAAATTTTGCTATTTTCACATTACTCCATCTCTTACTTAAAGAGACCTGAAAGGAATGTATTGAGAGATAAAACCTCATTAGGGTTGACTGAGAGAGTAAATACCTGGTAGGGGGATTCTCTTAATTATGCTTGATTAGCATCTCATAATCTGTTTTACTATTTTCTCTTCATAACTCATTTAAAAGTAAAGTGTTTATTTTAATCAAAATAGCATTTATGTGAAAGGTAATACTGCATAGCTGTGATATAATGAGTCTTCAGACACATCCCAGTATGTAATACTGATGCAAAAGAAAAATAAAACATTTCACATATCACCTATTCCAAAAATGAATTAATTGAAAGCATGAATCTAACAATTGTCTATCCCAAAACTTGCAGGAGGAATCTAGGCTGGGAGTTTCAATGAAACAAACAGAAAATATCTCTTTTTGGCACTGGAAATAAATACATAATAAGGGTACAGTGAGTAAGAGCCTCATTCTAGTTAATGCTGACTGCCCATGGAAATATTCCCCATCATGGAAAACCATAAGTAGTAGTGGGAAGATAGTGCTGAATGGCTTCTGGTTAAATCTGTGATTCACATGGAGAGAATCTAATGCTGTTCTTTCTCACTGGACCAAGTTAGTAAATACTTAGTTTGCATGTAGGAGTTTGGGATGAAGCGTTTATGAATTTGTAATTCCAGTGTGTGTGTGTGTTAATAAAAGGAAGTAGTAGGTTTCCATAGCAACATAACAGAAAATCCGTAACATGGAAGTGAGGTGATATAATTTTTTTTCTTGAACCTATAGGGCAGAAGTACAATAAAAATTGCATAGTTATCACCCAAGTGCAGACATCTTGTGTAATTCAGGAGACATTTAATTTAATTCATCGTTGACTGCTGCTCGGTTGCTTGAGATATGTCATTCCTGTTCCTCGCCTTTTCTCCCCCTCGTTTGTAATGTAAGGTGAATTGCCTTGTCCTGCAGAGTAATTGATGACAGCTTAGTAACACGGGTGACAGAGAAGAAAGGGAGAAAAGTCTTCTGGTTAATTAAATAATTTTACCTATAATTTGGGACATTTAACATTATGATTCTCTATTCAATCTGGTAATCTCAAAAATATTCACTGTCAGGACACAGTATTTGCTGGGCACTCATCTAAATTCAAATAAAAACTGCGTACAATACATTAGCAGCTCTAATTGTATTCCCCCAAGCTGGAAGAGAAAATTTATACACTAAATTGTGAATTGTGTTGGCAATTAAATGGCAATTTCCGTATTACTTTGCATGTTCTCACATGCCATTTTAATAATTTAATTTGAACTCATTATCATTAAGATTTATTTCAACTCATTCATTGGCTAACAGCTGTGATTCAACTTTAATTTTTTTTCTCTGCAGAATGATGAAAATAAGTAACAAGGAAAAATTGTAACATCTGGTTTTGGAATAGAGGCACTTCGAAAAATAGTGAGAAGGGATAATATAACATGGTTAAAGATTTGAGAGGTTAAGTGATGTTGATTCCATTGTCCACACTCTTCTAAATCATTTGCATGGTTCTCGTTTTAGTTCAGTAAAGGGACGTCACAAAAACAGAAAGTTTTGTGTTAATTCTGAGTTATAAAATAAAAAACATCAAATTTATAAGATTAAATAAAGGAAACTCCTGCTGATGATCATTATCCTAGTCACTTTCCTTGTCACTGGGACAAAATACCCAACACCTATGACTTGAGGAGAGATTTATCCCGGCACACTTTTTAAAAGTTTCAGACCTTGCATTATGAGCCAGCCCTAGGCAGAAGAGAAAAGTGCAAAAGGTCTGGGCGGAGGAGAGCTCACCTTCTGGCAGCCAGGAAGCAGAGAGTGAAGGGAAGCCCTGGGCTGGGAAATACACCATCCTGGGTCGGCCCACTGGGGAGCCACCTCTTCCCTCCAGGCCCCACCTCCTGACTGAAGCCAGCTATAACATACACAATCCAGTCACCTTCCAAACACATGAGGCTTTGGGAGTCGCTTTAGATCTAAACCATAACAATAATCGATTACTTCATCCTTTAGATCAAGGGTCCCCAAACCGTGGGCCATGGGCAGCTACCAACCCTTGGCCAGTTCAGTGCCAGGGTACACAGCAGGAGGCGAACAGCAAGCAAAGCTTCATCTGTATTTTTTTGTCGTTGTCATTTAGTGTTTATTCACTTACTATGAATGTTTGTAAAACAAGGTTTTGGGGGCTGGCTGTTCCACTGTATTGTCCCTTATATAATTTACAGTCATGGCTGTATTGACAGCCACTCTCCATCCCTTATGTTTCTGTCTACACTCTAACTCCTGTGAGATCGGCGGTGGCATTCTCTTCTTGTTGGGGCACGAACCCTAGTGTGAACTTCCGTGGGATGGATGTAAGCTGTGTGTGCTTTACGAGGCTCTAATGTAATAATAGAAATGAAAAGTGCACAATCAGGGTAATGCATTTGAATCATCCTGAAACCATCACACCTTACCGCACTGGGCTCCTTCTCCCCTGGTCTTGGGAAGAAAAGTCCTACACACTGTCATTCCCCACCCTACACTTCACCCCTGGTCCATGGAAAAATTATCTTCTACAAATCGAGTCCCTGGTGCCAAAAGGCTGGGGCCCTGCTTTTTTAGACTGAGAGGCCTGAAGGATCTGCTCTCAGTATCAAATCCTCCTTTCTACCTCTTAATGATTTCTGCTTCCTTTTCCATAGCTTTCACACTCTTACTATCTCATAAATCTTGGATACTTGTTTTATTCAATTTCCTTCTTTAGTTACCATGCTGCTTTTTTTCCTCTCTTATAAATGTCTTTGATGGATGACCCTCATTGAAAAGGCCGTAATGTCCTTATTCTTCTCTGTAAAGTTATAATTACCAAAATTGAGCTCCCAAAGACAGTAGCGCCCAACACTTTAGATACGGTATTGACTGACCTTGGTCTTCCCTGACCTCTTTGCAGCCTGAAGTTCTGCTGATCGTCTACTTGTAAACATTCTCTGTCTTCCTCTGGAGTGTGTTCACTGACAACACCTTGGGAGTTCAGAAGTTTTCTATCTGCCTCATTGCAAAATCTGCAGTCTACATTCCATATCATCATTCCACCTAATGGTCATCGTACATCTACTTATTAATTTATCTTGATGTAGATCAGCCAATATTTCCTAAAATGCAGTATGTTTGGATAATTATCATCACCTGTCTAAGAGCAAATGCATACACTTCACCAGTATAGTCGCTGATTTCTATCCCTTGACGCATAAATCTGTCTTTCATCTTAATTAGGCGGTGTATCTCTTCTGATGCATTTCCATCCGTTCAAGGATGCTGCATACAGTTTGAAAGCC
The DNA here is from genome assembly GCA_004026905.1 of Hystrix cristata. Lineage (NCBI taxonomy): Eukaryota > Metazoa > Chordata > Mammalia > Rodentia > Hystricidae > Hystrix > Hystrix cristata. Next base: position 9,303 of record PVJO010008872.1, read on the forward strand.
TTGCTGATAATATTTACTCTGATTGAGCAAAAGGGTGTAAGAGAAAGAGAAAAGTCAAGGATGATTTTAAGGACTGAGGCGTGAGCCGCTGAGTGAGTGGCAGTGACATTTACTTTGGTGTAGAATCTGGAGAAAAGCAAGGGGGGGGCGGTGGATTCTGCTTTAAGCGTGTTAAGTTTGCAAGTTCCAGAAAGCCTCCAAATGGAGGTGTTAAATATGCAGTTAAGAACTGTGAATCTGAACTTCAGAGGAAAAGTGGGTCTTAAAGGCATGAATTTAGGATGGCTCAGTTTTTAAAGTCTTGCAATAGAGCAGGAACTGCAAATGGTTGTGTGTAGGTACCAAGAGAGACCTGCGGCATGCCAGTATTTGCAGGGCTGTTTAAGAAGCTGTGTGTTTTCAAAGAGACTAACAAGCAGTAGCCAGCCAAGAGTGCAATACCATTGGCTACCTTTGATAACAGATTTCAGAAAGTACATAGTCATCCGTAAGTATGCAGAATGTTGCTGGGAGGCCACGGAAAAGGAAGACTAAAAACTCACCATCCACACCAACTCATCCCTGAGGGTCAGGAGGTACAGTGCTGAGGGCCTAGAATGCTTTTAGGGACCAGTATTTCCATTTTATTTTTCAATTAGAAGAAAACATCATAAATAGAATAATAATGTGCAAATGATGATGAATGCAGCCTGGATTGTATTTATCTTAACAGTGATGCAGTCATATAATATAAAATTGTTTTATAGAAGAAAGGGCCCACAAAGGTCGTAATTTGCCCCTGCTGAACATCACATGGGCTGTGGGGACGCCCTTGTTCACATGGATAAGGAGTTCTGGGCACAGAAACCTGGGAGATTTGGGTTCAAGAAAGAGTTAAAGAAATAGAATATGGAGATAGCAGATAGCATTTTAAACAAAACTTTAGAAGAAACAATTCTTCCCAGGGTTGTAGAGAAATAAAGTCATAGCTGTAAAAGATGTTGAGCCAAAGGAAGATTGTGTTTGGTTTCATGTGCTGTCAACCCAAAGGAATTGTGTGAGAGAGACACACACACACACAGAGAGAGAGAGAGAGAGAGAGAGAGAGAGAGAGAGAAAGAGAGTGTGTGTGTTTGGGAAACCGAGAAGACATCTCTTAGAAGATACAATTGGAGGATCAGAGACCAGAAAGACATCAGATCCATGTTCAGGAGCAATGGATAGAAACAAATTCTTTCTAATAGTTTTTGCTTTTACAGTAAAATAAAGAGTTAAATTATCAGGTGAGAAGGAAAAGGTCTGTGGGTAGGTGGGAGATTTGAGAAAAGAAAATAAAATATGAAAGTCACTTTTATATTCAAGAGACAAGATGAAGGAAATGTAAGGGAATTGCTGAGAGAGAGAATGTAAAACACTTGAAAATGTTAACAGCAGTAATCGCTGGTCAGTGGGATCAAATGTGATTTTTATTTTCTTTTTTGTACTATTTTCTTTCAAAGTTTTGCTTTAAAGTAACTTCTGACACTCAAATACCTCATCTTCGACAAAGGAGCCAAACACCCTCACTGGAAGAAAGATAGCCTCTTTAATAAATGGTGCTGGAAAAATTGGCTTACCACATGCCAAAACTAAAACTAGATCCATGTCTCTCACCATGTACTAAGCTAAAATCAAAGTGGATCAAAGATCTAAACATTAAAACAGAAACACTAAATTTACTGGAGAATAAAATAGGAAGAACTCTCAAAGACATAGGGGTTGGAAAAGAATTTATGAACAGAACCCAGACTGCATGGGAAACAATACAAAGAATCAGTGCTTGGGACCACATGCTATTAAAAGGCTTTAGCACAGCAAAAGAAATTACTAATAGAGTGGGGTGAAAACCCACAGGCTAGGAAAAAATTTTTGCCAGCTGTCCCTCAGACAAAGGTCTAACATCTAGAATATATAAAGAACTCAAAAAAATCAAACCCCCCAAATTTAAAGACCCTATCCAAAAATGGGCATCTGAAATGAATAAACATTCCTCAGATGAAGAAATAAAAATAGCAAATAAATATATGAAAAAATGTTCAACATCATTGGTCATTCAAGAGATGCAGATCAAAACAACACTAGGATACCATCTCACTCCAGAAAGAATAGCTACTATCAAGAAATCAACCAATAACAAGTGCTGGCGGGGCTGTGGGGAAAAGGGAACCCTCTTCCACTGTTGGTGGGAATGTAGACTGATCCAACCACTGTGGAAATCAATATGGAGATTCCTCAAAAAACTACAACTAGAGGTTCCATTTGACCCGGCTATTCCTCTGCTTGGTGTCTTCCCAGAAGAATTAAAAACATTGTACCACAGTGATTTATGCACACCCATGTTCATAGCAACACAGTTTGTAACAGCTAAGTCTTGGTAACAACCTAAATGCCCAACAACTAATGAATGGCTAAAGAAGATGTGGCTTTTCTACACAATGGAGTACTACTCTGTCATAAAAAATTACAAACTAGAGACATTTGTAGGTAAATGGATGTACCTTGAGAACATACTCTTAAGTAAAATAAATCAGACACTCATGAGTACACATTGAATTGTTTCTCTGATATGAGAAACCATGAGTGTAAATAAGGACAAAGGGGTATAATAGATACTATGTTAAAAAAAAAAAAGTACTCAAAAGAGAGGAGAACTAGATAGGGAAAAGGGGGATAAAGAAGAAGGTTAAAAGAAAAGTAAGATGAAAGGGGAAAAAATGGAAAAATGTAAATAAACTTGTTGCAAATAGGGAGGGGTGGGTTAATGGAAGGGAGGGGAGGGGAAGGGGGAAAACCAAGCTATATCATGTATAGGTACAAAATTACCATGTTGATTATGATCATTATGTATACAATGTACCAATACATGTTCTTGGAAAAAATAAAATAAAAATAAAGTAATTCCTTTACTTCACAAAGCTAGGAAAAATTTTTTTTTAAATCTTCCTATCTCCAATGTCTTGCTGTGATTTCTATTTTCCACTGGAACTTTCCCTGGACCAACTCCAACCCTTTGTAAAAATTCCCATAAGGCTTAGTCTCCAGTGCATGATGATATTCTGATATATATATTTTTATAGGTTTGTAAACTGCTTTTCCTTTGGATATACTGGTTTTTCTAATGACATTAGCAACTCTTTGCTCCCAGAACCTTAATCCCCAGTAGGTAGGTCTTGGATTTAATGTGTCAGTTTACAAAAACATCTTCCAAAAGTAACTTTGTTGGCAAACGGGTTTTCTCTCACCTTCCTTTTGCTATGGCAGAGCTGGCTCGCTCTTCGAAAAAAGGATGATCTCCAGCCTGTTCATTATTAGATGTAGCTCTCCATTCTCCCTCTTCATGCCTATCCGATTCTGTTAAGGGCATGGACTCTACAGCTGGAGAACAGAAGACGCAGAAGGGCTGTGAGAAGATGGAAGTGAGAGAGAACTGTCTACTTGTTTCATATTCTTCTCACCATCATTCCTGCTTTTCCTCACGCACAGTCTCTACACATGTCCTCATTATCAGAAAAAGATAGATCTTGTGTTCCGAGTCAAGAGGAAAGGGGATGAGAGTAAAAGAACAGAACATGACCACTGCAGGTCTTTTCTCCCCAGATCCAGTCTAATCCTGCAGGAAGGAGCAAGAATTAACTTTAAACTGTTCATTTCCTAAATCTTCATCCTAATACCTAATAGATGGTACTATGCATTAATACCTAGATGATATGTAATGTTCCAGAGATGTCATTAAGAATAAGAGAGGAGAGATGCAAAAGACAGTGTTTGGAGGTTGTGGTTGGAAATAAAATACAGCTGTATCCCGTGAGGTAGGGCCTGTTTATTGAAATAGCTACTCGTGAATTGAACTGTCATGGTGGACTGGGCAATAGTAATAGCAGTAGTTTTCACAGTAGATCCAGCAGTGGGAGCTGTGGTGCTCACCATTCACAGAATTCTACAAGGTAGTCTGAACCCTTGCTGTAAACTGAGAGAGAAGTTTTTCTATCTCCAGCAAGCACAGGAGGAAGCTAAAGTTTTAGGGAGATAAATAAACCAGAGTTACCTAGGCAGCAACCTCAGTAAAGAAAGGGGAACATAATTAAATGAGAAGGAAGACGAAAGTTTTAGCATTCCCCTCTCTGACTTTCTGCAATCTGGCCAGCTTTCTTACTGATACTATAGCTTCTAGACCCTCTTAATTTCAGACTCTGGGTGACACCAGTAGTGCTCCGACCGCCTGACCTGAGGGAAGGAAGTGACTTTCATGTGTCACTCAAGTTTTCTGCTAGCCTTTCCCTGGTCTCTGGTAAAGCAGTCTTAGTTTCAGTATTATCGCTACTTTGTTCTGTTCCAGAAATGTCACATGTGCAATAAATATTTGTGCCCCATAAATCAATACATGCTTTTGGATGTCTGGCAAATATAATAATAATGTGTAATGTAGTTTTCATTAAAAATTGAATTCTGAGCCTCAGGTGAAATGAATTAGAAATAATAGTCAACCTCAAATGCCTATGTTGATAAACATGATTATCCTCATTATTGGCAGGAAGCAATAAAATATGCATCAAGAATCAAATAGTTATTCTTTTCTGGCTTCAGAATGCATTGTACAATGTGGTCCTTGTGTTTTCCAAGCTAATGGCTGGGCTGGGGATTTAGCTCAGTGGTTAAGTGCTTGCCTTGGAAGCACACGGACCGGAGTTCGATCCCCAGCACCAAAAAAAAAAAAAAAAAACAAAACCAAAAACACCAAGCTAATGGCAGGAAGAGTGGTAGGAGAAAGATGATGCGCTGAGTATTCACGAAGTGAGTTATTCAGAGTAAAGACAAGACTGCAGTCTCCTCAGTTTCTCTTCTGGTCAGCCCTGCGCAAGTCAGGGGAATGCATGGTGGCGGTGAAGTTGAACAACCTGGTCTCTTGACTGTCCCTTCTTTATCTGTCTGGCTGTCTCAGCTGTCACATGCTTGGGATCTCCCTGTCCACATCACGAGCCTTGACAAAGGGCCTTATGTCATGAAACGCTGATGCGTTCAGAGTCAGATTCAGTACAAATCCTCGACCTACACTTTAGTGATGTGGCCTGGGGCATCGTGTAATCTCCGCACATCAACTTCGGGGTTACAGGGACAAATAAAACGTAATTTCTACCTTTTAAGGAGCTATAAAGCTAGGGTAAGAAACTGTATGACGAGATCCACTTCCACATGCTGGAACTTCTTTCAGCTTTCTTTTCTTACAAAAAGCATTTGCTTAGTTGAAGATTCAACTTATGTACTAGCTCAAAATCTGGCAGCACAGGCTGTCTCCATCATTGATTGAGTTAGAAAATGAGAAGTCTCTTATTTGAGCAGGGTCACTGCATGTTGACTTTCTTCCATGGTGAAGGCAAAAGTCAGAATGAGACCTCATCAGGCAAGAGGATGCAAAGCCTGTGTGAGGGACGGACCACACAGGTTGTGCAGGGCCACAGCAGGGTTTGTGATTCTGATCCCCATACAGTAGAGCCCCTGTTGTAGCCCTGATCTTTGACACGTAACTATAGTCGACCAATTGGTGCCACCCCACCTGTGACCACAGGTGCTAGAATTTGCACTCTGATGACCCTCAGTGTACTCCATAGAGACAAAGTCTTCTACCGCTGCTGGTCCAGTGTGGAGCTTGGACTGTGCATATGAGAAGGGACTGCAAGGGGGGTTGTGGAAAGACAGACGTGCTTTGGGTGGAACTCAGGGCTTTGCTGGGCACACTGTTGTGCTTCAGCCCCAGCTCAGGAGTTACTCTTCCTTTTATGATTTGTAATGTTCCAGTTACATTGATCTTTCAGTTTCTCAAAGAGACTGTATTCCTTATCATCTAAGCGTAGTTCATAATCTGTTCCCTATCACCAGAACTCTCCCCTGTCTCTGTGTTCTTTTTACACATAACTCCCACACATCCTTCAACTCTTAATCTTTCAGGGTACTCACCTAACCCCTGTACTATATCCTATATGTTATACGCTATATGCCAATACCACATATTACGTACATTACATAGTTTTGCTGTATACTACAGACTATATGCTATAGACTATGGTATACTCTATGATATATACTGTATGTATACTATATGCTTTACACTATGTATTGTAGAGTATATACTTTGCATTATTACGGCATACTGTATATTTTCTTTATAATATAACATCTGTCCATGTTTTTTAATATGTATCAATGAATCTGGTTATTTGGTTAAGTATCTTCCGCAGTAAACATGTTCACGAAGTTAAAAGCTATGTCTTTGTTGTTTCTGATTACCTGCCTAGTACCTCCACAATATATTTTTCAAAGACGGAATAAAGAGTGAGCTGGAAGTAATTAGTTTTGAGATTTCCAAAGGAAAGGTGGAGGGACTGATGGAAAATTAGGGAAGCGAAACAGCTCGGGTTAAAATATAAAGGCATCATTAAGCACTTCTCCAGCAGCATCAAAACTATTGTGCTTTTTAATTGCAATCAATTATAATATTAAATCTAACTTCATGAAACATTGTTGTAAGATAATGATCTTCACTGCCCTCCTGCCCTGTCAGTGTCCTGAGATTGCTCTGCCGGGGTTGGAGAGCAAAGGCGACTTTCAAAGTCTTCCTAATTAGCAGATGCCCATGTAGATAAGAGTTTATTCTGTTTAGAGCATTTTGAGTGTTAAGAGTTTATTCAATTTAGTGTATTTTAGCTTTCGCCATTTCGGTGTATATATTTGTAGAGTGTAAGTTATTTAAGATGTTTATTTTTTATGAATAAGAATATATATACTTCTTTGAAATAAAATAATTCTACAAGGAAATATGAAGACAAGAAAATTCAACAAATTAAAAGATTGCTTATGGAAGTATCTTCAATATTTCTTTTAGATGAATTGTTTTACTAAGTTCCATAAATGGTTCAAGACACAAATTAAACACTGTTCACTTCTCCCTGTTAGATTTTTGAATTCTTATTCTCTGCCTCTATCTCATCCTTGGACTCTTAAATAAGATATTTGAAATAAATCTTCAGCATATCCTTAGAAATTCACTTAAAGAAAACTTCATCTTCTATTTGCTGCATTTATTTTCTCAAATACTTTAATTCAGGGTCTTGTATCACAATCAAGGGAAGAATATAACTCAGAGAATAGGGAAATCTCTTCAGGACCAAAGCCGATTATTGCACAAGAAACTCTGAGTAATCTTGCTGGAAATAGTCAAATTCTATCTTGTTACCAATAACCACTGAATGAAAAATAGCGGCACCACAGATCAATATTAGCAGCAACTTGCTTCCACACCCTTCTGCCCTACCCTTTTTACTGTAATGGAGTGTTTCTCAAATTTTCTTCTGTGGGGCTTAGTGGTAGTTAGCAATTAAAAAATAATCAGTATTCCAATAAGCTTAGAGATTTCCACATACCAAATGTTGCTCTTGGAAATTTACATTAGAGTAAGAGCTCTAAAATATCATACAGTTTTTAGGGAATATTGTATTGAGGTAAAGTAAAGAAGCCTTACGGGAACAAGTTCAAGGCACATAGAACAGACACAACAACAATTGCATGTTCTTGCAATCCTCTCTCCGATGTCCTCGGCATTCAGATAGTGTGTGCCTATTACATGAAGAGGAGAGAAAAATGATACTGGCAGCTAAGGAAATCTGTGCATGATAGATCAGGCAGAGTCATAAAATGGTGGACAAGGACTCAGACCAGTTCATCAGCATCTTGAAAAGGATGGATCATAGGTCATTAGGACTGTTTGAGAGAAATTTCATCAGCCTCTTTCCAAGTGGGGGTATGCCATGTGATGTCTTTCTAAGCTACTGTTCATCTGCAGTCCTATCTTATTTTGCTTTTAAAACCTTTCAAGTATATGCCTTATTCTAATTTTAAAGACATTTATTGGCCATCAAGTTTGTGATACATACAAAGTTCAGATTACAGGTGACTAAAAGTAAATGTTTTTAAAATTTGATAATTTAATCAAAGGAAAGTTATATAGATTGAGATTGAAAAAATCTGATCAGCACTGAAATCAACAAATACCTTGATTATTTTTTCTAAGGAGAAAAAGCAAAACTTTGAATCTCCCCTAATACTAAGACAATAATTTGCTTAGAAAAAATGTAAAATGAAGTCCCATTCATTATTTTCTGAAATGCTAGCCTATAACTCAGATTATTATATTTATATCTCTGTCCTTGTGAAATAGAGCATTATGTTTCGCCAAATTTCTGTTTATACCTATTAATCTTTATTAAGATATATTTCTATCATTTTGTTTCCAGGATACATTTAGCAATAGTTCTTAACTGTTGGACACTGTCTCAATAATACCTTTTTAAAGAATGTATTATTCTTCTAATACATATCTGTCCCCAGTGGGAATCGCTGTCATGTAGTGGTTTTAAACATTTCCATACACATGGGTAAATTGAACACATTAGATGCTGTTGTTACTTCTGGAATGAAAAAAACAAACTCTCTCTTAGGCTGATATATTAAATTACATTTTCAGTGATACACTGAAAACATTAAAAACTCATTATACCAGAGTCTTTCTTCTTTAGGACATTCTCCCCTCATATTTGTAAGCTTAGCCCCAAAGAATTAGATCAGTTTGATTACTTTGTCTCAGAAAATATCATCTTGTCTATAAGTTTCTTTTCTGGATGATTGTAGCAAAGAATTTTCTCTTTGAAAGTTATCATTCTGATCTCTTCTTTCAGACAGAAAGCAATTATAATACCATCTCAATGGAGAATGCTTAAATGTGTTTTTTTAAAAATAGGTTATAGTTAGAAAGTGATTTCTATAGTAATAAGTCCTTAGAATTAGGAAGATCCTTAACATGTCAGTGCAATTCTTAAAGAGGAAAAGCAACCTTCTAGAAGCCAGGACCCGCTCTATCTTTTGGGTGCTGGATCAGGCTCCCAGAACAATACCTGGCATAGAGTCAGTCCTCAGGTTGGTAAATGGAGAGATAGGTGAAATGGGTAAAGCACAGTCATCTCGCATGTAGGCGAAATAAAAGTGGAGTTGGGTCCTTTTTCTCTTACAAGGAATATGTCTAGCAAAAGAAAATAAACACACCATTAAATATATGAGTGATATTCAAAAGCGTCAAATATACTACAGTAATACACTTAGAATACAGTAATATTCTAAGTGCCAAAGGAAGTTGAAAAGTGACATCAAAGTTCAAAGGAAGGCGAGACATCCGCCTGGCAGATTGCTCAGAAAGAAGACGGTGAAGCTGGAGATTGGGTGTGATTTTTTGACAGGTGCACTTACGCGGAAAGGGCTCTGCGAGAAGGGGAGGCAGAGTGCAGACTTGGCAGAAAGGAACCGGAAAAGCATGAAGGATAGGAGACCCGATTCGCCTACTCTGGAGACAAGATCCAACAGACTAATTAGTACCGCTCAAGGAAGGCAGTGAATGACAGGCAGTGCCGCTTAGAGCCTTTTACCATAAATTATTTCTTTCCTGTGATCTTTCTCACCAGCTCTTACAGGAAATGGCTTGATCAGAAATTTTCTCCTTGCTTATTTCAGTAGTAACATTTATACTGGGGCCTGTCCTCTTGGAAAATCATGTGCTTTAATGTCTGTGACGTCATCTTTTTTGTTTGGCTCCCTCTAGCTGTGACATCATCTTTTTTGTTTGGGTGCCTTTTGCTGTGACTTCTGGCGCTTCCCGAGCTCCCTCTCATGCATCACCAAGCTGGCCTCGGCCTGCCTGTGCCCCGGGCCTGGCTCTGCACACTGACCGCTGCAATATCCAGCCTCTGTTGTGCCTCAACATCCATCCTCCAGGACACTGGCCTTGGGGAATTTCGGCATCACAGGATCATCATTCCCTGGTGTGCTATTTCATCAGTCTTTCCATTTTTCTCTCACTTTTAGAGAATTCACACTTGAACAATTTCTCCTGTTGGATCTACTTTTCTTTTTCGGGGGTGGGGGGGGCGCACATTGGATTTTGTTTTAGCGGGGAGGCTCATCCCTTCCTTTTCGTTCTGCCAACAGTTAGCCTCATATTCCTACCTGGGTTGGGTTATTCCTGTCACCTCTAAGTCCCAGCTGGGCTCTTCTGTCTGTGGTCGCTCCTCATCAAAGTGCCCATAGAATTCAACCAAACTGAACTAAAATGGTACCTTCACCTCTCCCCTGCTTGGTTACACGATAGGAATCAGCCAAGCTTTATGCACTACACAGAATGCTAGGTGGATGGGCTGGCTGTAACAGATACATGCACTGCTCTGGAGAAGCTCTTAGTTTGCCATGGGGGATGGATTTGTAAACTAAGCTCCTCACAACTGAACAAGTTCTAACATGCTTTAAAGTGCCTTACATCACTTTCCATTGCTCTCAGAAAAGCTTATTTAGCTTCCCTTGATGGTCAATTCTTCATGCCATTTTGAAATAAACTCATAAATTTAGTTACTTAAACAAATAAACTATCTTACCTGCACCGGCAACAAATGTTCTGATATTTTATAATTTCAAAGATAGTATGTTTTTATTCAGTGTTGGATTTCTATAAACAGCTCTTTGGAGATTACAGAAACTACATTTCCCTTGGACCATAAGCGTTCTCTGAGTAAAACATGTACCTGTATAAACTAACATGTGGTTTAGTTTAGTTCAAAAGCTCCAACAAAAATGTTGAAGGGAAATATTTGTTTTCTCAATAAACACTGTAAAAAAGAATCACTCTCTAATCTTCCTTGGAAAAGACATATTTGCTGCATCTTAAAGCCAGTTAAGGATGACCAAATATTCTTTGTAAATTTGTAGAAGACCCTGGGGTGTCATTCTTATGGTTACCCTTTCTCATTAGAAAGTAAATTCCCCCAGAGTATAAGTTCTCCAGGAAACATTAGGGATCCGGAAAGGTCACAGATCCTAACATTTTCAAGTAATATTTCTTTGCAATGATTGTTATGGACTGAATATGTTCTCCTAAAATTAATATGCTGAAGTCCTAACCTCTAACGTACCTGGAGATGGGATTTGGGCAGGGAGGGTTATACAGGTTTGATGAGTTTACCAGAAGGTACCCTCAGAGTGGAACTAATGCCCTTATAAACAAAGACCCCAGAGAATTTGTCTCTCCACTTGCACATACCAAAAAAAAGGCCACATGAGGATACAAAGAGAAGGCAGTTATTGCCAAAACAGGAATACAGTCCTACTAGAATCCAATCTAGTGGCCCCGATCTCACACTTCAGGCCTCCAAGACCAGAAGAAAATAATGTCTGATGTTTTAAATTGTCCAGTCCTTGATATTTAGTTATAGCAGCCTGAGCAGACTGAGGCAGTACTTGAATTATATTTGACAGTCACTCATAAAGTCAGTTACCAAACAATATGGAAATAGACACTTAAATTGTTCCATATGAAAATGAAAAGTTTGTACCGTCCTCCCGCTATTCCCTCAGCGCCCTGCCTCACTTTGGATTTCCAACATCTCCTTCTACTCAGCATGTAGTCGTGCTCACACTTTTCCTGGAGAAGAAATCCATCGTTGAACTCTGATTCTGTCTTTCTTCCTGTCCACCATCCCCTGCTGCCTTGGAAAACTGCCCTGCGGGGATCTGTGACCTGTTGACTTCGTTACACTGTCATATTCATTAACCTGATTAGGTTGGAGGCTTCAGAACAAAACTTCTATATTCACAATGTATATAGAGTCCTGCTTTATAGACTTTTAAAGACAGGGCTTTTATTGTTTTGTACCTATTTAACATTGTCGATGCTTACACTGCCTTACTTTATTCCAAAGAGAGGATGCATGAATGTTGAAAGAAAATCTTAATGATGGGATATATTTGCTATATCTCTTTATATTAGTACTTATATTAGTATTTGTACTAATATTGCAGATGAATACATTGTCAGCAGGAAAATAAGTGCATTTGTCAAAAATACTGGGCTCATTGCTAGAAAATAGGTTGAAGTGAAACAAGTAACATTTGAAGTGATTTTTTTAATCACTTGAAGAGTAGTTTTACGGGACATGTCCATGCACCCAAATTTGTTGGATGCAGAGATACAAGTTCAGTTTCATGGTTACTTTAACAGATGATCCCTCCTTGAAATGGTGACTGTCCCTCAAGGACATCTGATCGTGCCAGATCCCCAAGGTTCTCATTGAGCGAGGGACTAATGACTCAACAGACTTCCGCTAATAGAAGACCACCACATGACCCTTTTCTTTGTCGAACCTAAGATTGTGCATGCGTTACATACAGATGTTGGGTCAGCCTGGCTCGCACACTCAGCTCTCACAGTGTGTATCTAATAAGCCATCGGGACGTGCATTCTGCTTCTACAAAACCACCCCTCTCCTACTTGACGGTCACTCCATCTTTCCAGCTGTTCCTGAGACAGACATTGAACTTTTCTCCATTTCAACTATGATATCCTCTTACAGTCCGCACTCTGACTGAATGAATGTCTTCTCTTTTAAAGTTTAAACTCTTTCAGTGGTACCAAAATTACAGATAACATAAAAAATATATGTATACCCACCACTTGGCTTAGAGGGAACACAACAGAACAAAAAACACGGACACCATTAAGCATTGCTATGTGGCGCTGTCTGTTTTTGGAGGAAGCACTCTCCCGAACATGGTATTTTTCAGAAAGTTCTTCCGATAAAGAACATCTAATCATGTTGCATCTCTGTTTAAGTTAATGTTTCCTCAACTGCTTTTGGGGGGAAAACATGTCCAAACCTTTGCCATCGCTGGCAGACCCTTCCACCTCCTGGCCTGTGATTTGCTCTCTGGTTGTGTGCACACCATTCATGGTGAAGTCTGGGGAATGTCTTCCTCCTACTCAAACCTTAACGGCTACTACATCAGTGAGCATTTGATAATGACTTGCACACTGAACAAGTGTGCACGTGAATATCAGTCACTATATTGAGAGAGAAACTTCAGAACATTACAGTTCCTGTCCTGTAGGGTTTTGGAGCATTCCTAAGAGAGACAAACCAATCAGAGGATGGTTGTAAAAATAAACAGTCTGAACCGGTGTGATGAAACCCACATGGACATTCCTTGTTTAAGCACCTACCTGTTTAACAACTGTTCAGACTTAAGACTGAGGTGTGTTGTTCAGATTTACAACCTGCCACTCCAGTTTAGGGCGTCATTTTGGGGGGTACAGTTCTGTACATCTTATTGATAGAGTCTCAGTGTCTTTTTCATGCAGTACACCTCGTTTATACCATACTGTAATTTTTGCTGATTGTACTGTACAGTAGAGCACTAGTTTTATGTTCTGTTATATATAACAGTACTGCATGTAAGAGTTATGCAAATGAAAGCAAAATCATCAAATTGGAGTTTCCTTTGACCATTTCTTTGTTCTGAATATTGTAATGGACATACTATATACAATTCCTCAATGAGCAACTAATTCATTTAACGACGAAGTTGTAGGACCTAAACTCAATCATTAAACATTGAATATCTGTAACAGAAGCCTACATAAGCACAGGGATGGAACATCGGCAAATGTAATCAGATCTTCTTGTCTGGAAAAGTACAAAAGAATGTTTTTGTAGAGAAGAAGATGTTTATATCGAAAGTTGAAAGATGAATTGGATTTTTCAGGGCAGGAAAATTATTTTGGGCAGAAAAAGCAGCCTGTGAAAAGACATGAGGCCCATGGCACCTGCAGAGACCTCTGAGTAGCCAGAGCACAGGGTGATGTGGGAAAAGGTGGGATGTAAAGTTGAAGAGCTGGGCATGACAAGCAGGGGTTGTGGGGGAGGCCTTGCATATCAAGCAGTCGTGTTTGGAAGTTCAGTGATTTACATTTTTGAAACTCAATCATTGTGCATGGGGGTGTGCTTGGGGGTGAAACCCAGGGATCCCTGGACTTCGTGCATGCAAGGCCTGCACTCTGCTACTGGGCCTCACCCCCAGCACCATAATATCTGTTATCACTTTATCCTCAAATGAAAGTTATAAAAGGGTATGAAAAGGGTATAAAAATTAAAAAGAAAAGAATTATAATCCCATTTCTAGTTGATGTAATTGTCAACACACTAAAGCTCCTAAAAATGGATAGATTATTAGAATTAGTTGAACAGTTGAGCAAGATGGCAGATTATAAGACCAATATATAAAAATCAGTTGCATTTTTATTACCACTACAAAGGTTAGAAAATATAATTGAGCACAATATTTCCAAAGACAATAGCTTTTAAAAGGACTTAGTAAATCCAGGTAAATCTAAAAATGATACGAGTCATATTTTAAGAAAAATTCATAAAAAGTTTGAAAGATTTCTAAGAAAACCTAAATATAAATAAAGGTGAATTTGTATTCATGGTTTAGGAGGTTCAAAATCAAAAGGGATGAATTTCTCCCAAACTGACATAATTTCAGTGCAGCTTCTCTCAAAACAATATGATTAATTTAACACATGGGCACACATGTGCATGCTTGTGTGTGTGTGTGTGTGCGCATCCTGACAAAGTAATCTCGAAATTTCTGGGGAACAGCAAAAGACTAGTAGTTGTCAAATATACCTAAAGGAACAGACAGGTAATAGATGGGCTTTCACTCATCAGGTGTGAAGAAATAGTAGTAAAACATTGTGATATCCACACAGGGATAAACTGACCAGTACACCAGAATTGAGGTATCTGAAAGCATTCTGTAGATTTATGATAATTACACTTACATATTATTGAGATTGGTGAGAATAGGACGGAAGTTCAAAATAAAATGAGTCTACACTAGTCTACCCATAGAAAAGAAACATCAGGCTGAGCCATATCTAATAAAGTACAAAAATAATTTCAGGCAGAACAAAAGCCTAGATGCAGTAGGTAAATTTATAAACCTTTTAAGAGGACAGTTTAGAAGAATGTATAATAGCAGAGAAAAAGATCTTTATAACTTCAGAGTAGAGAAGTGTTTTTTTTTTTTTAAGAATGCACAAGAAGGCAAAAACCAATAAGTGACAAAGGAATCATATGCAGTATTTATTTCTTTAAAAAAGTATTTAATAGGCTGGGGATTTAGCTCAGTCATTAGACTGCTTGTCTTGCAAGCACAGGCCCTGAGTTCGATCCCCAGCACCAAAAATAAATAAATAAATAAAATAAAAAATAAATAAAAAACTAGTTAATAAGCCAAGCCTGCAAATCAAAAAAGAAAAAAAAAAAAGGCGGGGGGGCTAAGACTTTTTCAGTCACTTCACAGAAATGGAAACTATGACAAATTAGTTCTGGACAAAAATAATTTTATTACTGCTCAACTCTACAGAAATGTAAATAAATGCCACGTGAGATGTCATTTTGCAGCCACAAGATTGGCAACAATTAAATGTCTGACAATATCAAATTTTGATGGGACTATGAACCAGTAGAAATATGTACTTAATAATGATAGATGTATCAATTGCTACTGCTATTTAGGAAAACAACTCAGCATGATCCAATGGGGTCATACAGGCATGCCCTGAAATCTAAACAAGCAGCTTCTAGGTTTCTAAGTTAGAAAAGACTTAGACATGCACAGAAGGGAATGTGGGAAGAAATTTAGGGCGGCTCTGTTTATAATAGCTAAACAAAAAGAATGGTAAATCTGAGACAGCATAAATGCCATCAGAAGTCTAATGGATAAATTAATTGCGATGTGTCTATACAGTGGAATATCATAAATGAAGCACTGCTACATGTAAAACTAGGATGATTCAGGTATGTAGACATGAAAAAAAATTTTCAACTTTTAGAAGAATGCTTGAGTTTGAGTTAGTCATAAAGTCCAAACATAGGCAAAGCAAATCCTCTTTAGAGAAACAAACATGTGGCATACAACTATAAAGGAAAGAAGCAAAGTATAAACAAAAGTGCATGGTAATGGTCAGTTTCAGAAGGAGAGACGCAGTGTCTCCTAAGGCCGTATTGTTGTACTTTGTTATATATGTGTATATTTTAGCGTGGGTGGTAGATGAAAGTACACAGACGTTTATCACCTACTTAGCCATATATGCCTAAGTGCAAATTCCCTGCATATTATGACTTCGACTTTTATCTTTTTAAGATTTATTTTTACATTATTAAAACACACGTGTCAAACAATAGATACTGACTGGAGAACACAAAAAATTTGAAGTGTCTAGATATGTATTTAAGAGTTTTATAATGTAAATAGTCCTTGCAGAGACTCCCAAAGTCAAGGGAAAAATCAAAATAAACATTCCGGCTTTCTCTTCGAACAGGAAAATTATAGGAAGTAGAATCCCCAGCGTTTGAAATAGGGTGTAATTTGTGAGATAAATGGTTGCACTGACCAAATTCTACTTTTTGGCTTCAGTGACCTTGTTCCAAATGAATAGGAGTAATCTTATATATTAACCATGCTGGAAGATTGTATATTCTAATAAATCTTCCCCTGAGTCAACACTGGGAAGAAAAGACTGAATAAACTTGACTTTTGTTTATTTTTTCACGTAGAGTAAGGGAGGGAGTAAGGAGAGAAATATAAAGTGTGGATGTGAAAAGAAGGGCTGAGGGCCCCTTTCAGTTTCTCACTGCCCTTGGTAATTACAGTGCTTCCTAAAATAGAATGCACCAATTTTGTGAAGAATTCATTATATCTGAAAAGAAGCGCAGTTTTGGAAAGCTCAATCTAGTTGTTATAAACCAAGGTATTGATGGATCTCTGCATCTGGGTCAGCAAAATGAAAAAAGCCTTGGCTTTGGTGCTTTTAGAGGAAGGAATTGGCCTGGATTTGATTGTGCTTTAGGCTTTAGAATGTTCGGTATACATTTTGTATCGATTTGTAAAATCTGCCTACTTTAAGATGGTCTGTCGCTCTGTCTTTCTCTGTAGGTCTCTGAGCATGTACGTCTGTGTATCCATAACAGGACATTGGAAGTCCCAAGTGCAGACTGTAATATGAATGCGTACTGGGATCAGCGCCCTTTTGTTACCACTTATTTGTCCCTCCAACTCACCACTGTGTCTCATGGCTTATGTGAGAGGAGGAGGAGGAGGAGTATATGGCAGGGACTGGGGAGGGCAGAATAGGAACTAGTGAAATCTCCAGTTATCTTCTCAAGGAGCAGACCCGATTCTAAATGTTGTACTCTGACCAAAACCAGAGGAACATCTCTGGGCTCTAGCGATGAACTGTACTGGGCAAAAATGACTTTCTCTCTATCCAGAGCATACACAGGTTATCTTTAGTCCAAACTCAGGAAACTTCTAGATAAATTGAGACAGAATCATCTCATGCTTAAAATGCTGAGTAATTTTAAGAAATTTACCGAATATGTTTACCAACATTTAACAGCTGGCTCCCTTCGCTGTTTCCCAGTGGTGAGCCCAGACGTTGTGGCAATCGACCCCTCACATACACACATATCGTGACATCCACTGGCGGTGAGGAAGGGTGGTTAGCAGGGCGAAGCAGCCACCTTCCGGTGGGAATCTAAAGGAATGTTACAGAAATCTTGATTTTACTTTTTAACCATTTTCTTCTGCAAAAGTCAAGGAAAGCAATTAGGAAAGATGGAAAATAATCCTGAGCCTGGTTCTAGCTAAGCAAATGCAACAGACTATTAGTGTCCAAGAGAGAGAAGGCTTGAGATGAAGCTGACTGCTCTGTAATCCTGGATAAAGGGCTGAGTGGAGCAATAGTGTGCTGTCAACTTGCCTTTTGGGAACAGGCTGCTAAGACAGGTGAGAAGATGCGGTCAGGCTCACGACTCTGGGATTGCAAAAGGGCACTTGGTTCAGGAGGTCTGGAAATAGCGTAGAGGTTTGTGCTTGGCCACAGGACGCCAAAGATGCTGGGCACTGTGGCCGCAGAGAGTACCTGCAGCACTGAGTTTTGAGAGGATGTTGAACACTGCGCATGCTGGACGTGTTTGGATTGAGTGGTGGAATTCCAGCTGAATTTGTATTATCTTTTTTATGGATCAATGTATGTGACACTGTTGTTTAAAAGGGATTACTTTTGGTCCCAAGAAATCACAATTTAGTGAAAGTGATGACATGAGACATGAGTTGGCATTCTATAAGAGACAAGCAAAGACCTCAAATTTGTGTGTAAGACAAAACAAACTCAAATCTGAGCATTTCCACTACACTTTGCCACCTTGTGGAGAGATATGTGCCTCGTTTCACGAACTTAATTCATTCCACGATTCTGAGGAAGATGGCCTGTCACGCTTGTCTCCTGATGCAGAGTTCACGAACAGAAGCAAAATTTTGCTGACCTCTTCCGCATGTGAACTGAATTGTTTGCGAACAGAAATGTTCATGAACCAAGACATTACCGTATATAAAGTGTAAAACATGACTTGTATAATAATACACTTTGTACATAAATTCAAACTGCTATACACACACCATACATACACATACATACATGTATTTTACAGCATATATTGACTATGACACTAGCATGAACTGTATAACAAGTGCTAAGGCATTCGAAACTCAAAGCATCTGAGAAACACTTTGGATACTTGAGTTAGTTTGGAAGAGAAATGAAAGGAACTGGCCCTGGATTTGGGTGGCACAGTGCAGGTGGCTGTCTTGGAGAAAGCAAAGGACTTCTCCCTTTTTGCTTCTTTCCTGTCCAGCTGAATAAAGGTCTTTTTCTTGCTCTGAAAAGGAAAAGACAATAAAGAGATTGTCTGTGCCCTAAGGCCAAGTCGTGTCCTTGGTTGCATGGATTTTGATATACTTTAGGCACAAGATTGCTCTCTCTCCTAAGAGCAATGAAATAATCAAGGAAAACACAGACACTTCTGATTAATAAAGCTGGGAAAGTAGTTCTCATTTTTAAAATGTAGAATAAAATTAGATTTGTGAACCAGAGACTAAATAGCCTATAATTCTGAACAAGAATCTGAAAGGAATATTCTACTTTCTCACATATTTGAATTTACCTGATTTTTAAAGCAAGGAATGAAGTATGGTAGAATATTCAATAAATCAATAAGATTTGATGATGAAACACACAATAAAAACAGCCCCTCTTTATATTTAGCATCCTATTTGTAGGACAATTTGTATGAAAACGTACATATGTATGTGTGTGTGTGTTTTTGAGACAGGGCTTCGCTATGTGTCTCAGGCTGGTCTCTCACTCTTGGGCTCAAGGGATCCTTCTACTTCAGCCTCCCATGTAGCTAGGACTGCAAGCATATAGCACCACTCCCACCTTGGGCATTTTTTAGGTAGATTTCAAATGATAGTTTTCAAAAATTTAAAAAAGGATAAAAGATAGTTACCTTTGTCCTTATCATATATGTGGAGCACTGGGGTGAAGGTAAGGCAGAGCAATACATAACCTTGCCTCTCTTGAGCAGACAGAGCCTGGATCCACACACAACTGGATCACCTGGGGCTGTTCTGGGTAGTGCCCCAAATGGGGCATGTGGAACCCAGGTGACACAGACAGAAATTCCAACCCGAGCTCACACGCACAAGTCAGGAAGATGAGAAGTAGTCTTCTAGAAAAGCCACCCACAGAAAACACAGTCAAAGTGCTAGATGGATTCAAGATACAGGCCTTGTAAACACAGATCAGCATACCTAAAGCAAGCGGGCTTTGGTTGGGTGCTGGACGGAAAGTCCCGCTGCTGCTGGGCTGCAGTGTGGATCCAGCCCTGGACAACAGGAGCGCTGTGTGCTAAGTCTGAGAGTGTAAATAATTCATATCACCTCCCAGGTGGGAATAAGGCCTTTTCCTCCTGGGGTGATGACATTTTCCTCCAGCTTTCTTGAGGTATTATTGGCAAATAAAATTGAATATAGGCAGAAAAATATATACACACACACATATGTACACAAACAATACGGTCCTTTAAGACACATATATAATGTGAACCAATTACCATGATCAACCTAATTAATATATCCATCACCTCAAATACATGCCTGTATTTTTTTTCTTTTGGGAAAAACACCTAAGATCTACTCCTAGAAATTTTCATGTATGCAAGGTAGTATCATTAGCACTTTTTCTTTGTGCAGTACATGACATGGCTAGAATTTCTTCTTCCTGCATAACCGAAGCTTTCTACGCTCTGATCATCATCTTCCCGTATCTCCCACCCTCAAGCCTGTGGCATCTACTATTCTATTCGCTGCTTCCGAGAGTTCAGCTTTTTGGGATTTCACATAAAAAAGAAATCTTGCAGTGTTTGTCTTTCTGGGCCTGACATATTTCAGTGAGCATCATTTCTTCCAGGTTCATCCATGATGTCACTAATGGTAGAATTTGCTTCTTTTTTTAAGGCTGACTCTTATTGTGTTGTGTACATATACAACATTTTCTTTATCCATTCATCTACTGACGCGTACTCGGGTTCAGCCCACATATATTGGCAATTGTGGGTTAGGCTACAATGAATATACATAGTGGTGCAGATACACTTTCAACATACTGATTTAAATTCTTTTAGACAAACACCCATATGAAGGACTACTAGATTATAATGTGGTTTTCATCTCAGGGGAAGCTCCGTATCACCTTTATAAAGGCTGCACTAATTCACTTCCCTACCAACAATCTTTGAATTCCCCTTTTTTTGCAAGGTTGCCCATGCCTGTTAATTTTCTTGTTTATGTTAATAGCTATTCTAATAGGTGTGATGTTTTGTTCTGGTTTTAATTTGTATTTTTCTAATAATGAGTGATGCCAAGAATTTTTTTTTTATATACTTGTGGGCCTTTTACATGTTTTCTTTTGAAAATGTTTGTTTAGGTCCTTTGGTCATTTTTTAAATTGAGTTGTTTGTTTTCTTGCCATTGGGTTGAATTTATTATATATTTTAGACAATGATCCCTTCACAAATACATGGTTTGCAAATATTCTGTAGATTTTCTCTTCACTGAGATGATTGTTTTCTTCACTATGGAGAAGAAACTTTGCAGTTTAGGGTTAATCTTCGGGGTGTTCTTGGGCTTCATGACTCTGAATGTTCATTTCTTCCTCCAGTTTTGACAAGTTTCTGTCATTATTATTTTAAACAAGCTTTCTGCTTCTTTGTATTTCTCTTCTCCTTCTCAAATTCCCATATGTGTATATCGGTTTGCTTGATAGTGTCCTGTAAGTCTTGTGGGCTTTCCTCTTTTTCTTTTTCCTTTTTTCTTCTGGTCGGATAATTTAAATGGCCTATCTGCAAGCTTTCTGACTTTCTCTTCTGCTTATTGGACTCTGTTCCTAAAACTTCCTGTAAAATTTTGCTTTAGTCCATGTGTTCCTCAGCTCCAGAATTTCTGTTTGGTTCTTTTTTGTGATTCTATCTCTTGGATAAGCTTCTCATTTTATTGCCGTCTTGTTTTTCTGATACCACTTAGTTGTTTATTTGTATTCTCTTATACTTCACTAATAATTATTTTGACTCATTTGTCAGACATTTTGTAGCTCTTCAATTCTTGAGATCTTTTACAGGTATTTTGTTTAGTTATTTTGATGCCGTCATGTTTCCCTGATTATTTGGGATCTTTGTTCACTTGCATTGCTGTCTGTGCATGTGAAAAAACAGTGATTTCTTGTCTTTCTGCTTACCCAGAAATGCTGGGCAGGTGGCTAACAGAGTCAGCAGTGGGCTTGCTGCTGGTGGCCTGGGCTGGTGGCCTGGGTCAGCGGTAGATGGGCCTAGTACTTGACTCCACAGTGGGTGGCGTGGTAGCTGGGTGTCTTTTGGATCAAATTTGGAGGGCATAGTTGGCCGATTCCATTGCAGGAAGGGCATGGCAACAGGAAGCAGAGAGAGAAAAGAGGAGCTAAGTGCATGAGGCTCTTGGGGGGTGGTCTTGATCTAAACCATAACACTGGGCTGAGGGTGCAGGCTCGGAGCCTGGATTCACTGGGCAGACTTGGCTCTTGGGTCCATACTTGCAGGCATGGAACCCGGGTCTGTAGAGGTTGGTCTGCTGCCAGCAGGGTTCACTAGAGTGAGCCTGGGAACTGGGTCCATTGATACCTGTCTGAATCCTGGATGTGTATAGACAAACTGGTGCTGGGTCACCCTGAGCCTGGAGACATGGAAACAAAACTGATACTGTGACCAGCCTGACCTAGAGTCACAAGGGTTCATCTGGAGCCTGAAGTTGGAGGGCAGCCTGCAATCTGGTTCTGCAGGGGCCCACTCGATGCTGGAACTTGCTATTGTTCACTGATACAAGCTTGGTTAGTGGTGGTGCTAAAGTTGGCAGTGTTGAATGCTCATTTTGTTCTCCTTCTGCTACATAGAAAGTAACTTCTTCTGTTCTTGCCATGTAGGCTCTAGGGAGGGGTGATGTGGATAAGTGAAACTGTCCATGTCCCACCTTCTTCACTGTCTTCTTACTTCTAAGCTTTGCCTCAGGGCTGTCATCTCACACTTGGATTACTTAGTCCTTTGACGGTACCACTCTACTCAAGAATAGTTGTTCACATGGATGTTTCTGAGAGTGAATAAGCCCTGAAAACAGATATTGTGCTGTGTTACTAACATCATTGTCTCAGTATGATTAAGGCTTTTGAAATATTAAGTGATCAACCTGAAGAGAAAAACGTAATTTTTTGGCAAATAAAAAAAAATCACTTCAGGGCTTCTATGAAAAGCCATTTAGTTTGTGCCTTCCGTAACTCTCACAATCTCCATTCCTGGTCTGCAGGGCAAATGTGAGTTTAGAAGTCCTAGAAAGCAGAAGTATTTGGGGAATGGAGCTGTCAACAGTGGAATTATCATGAATTAACTAAGAGCAAGTTATATTGACTTTTTTATGTTTTGAGACACAAAATACAAAAGGAAACACTAAAAGCAACAATTTTATTATTAGTTCAAAATGAAAATAGATGAAAGTATTAAATATTTTTGTCTATCTTCCTCCCCTCATCTGTACAATTCCTCTCCCATCCTTTCTTCTAGGGTTGGGAAGAGGCACTGAATATATTGATAATTTCATAAGCATAATTTGCAGTCAATAACCAAGTTGCCACATTTTGCTTGTTTTGCCAAGAAAATGGATTTGTTTTGGTTTCTAATCTTCAAAGATGCCTTAATGAAGCTGTCTATGATATAAGACATATTTAACATATATAGTACATAAGATATACTGAATCTTTTTTACCTTGAAGGCTAGTTAAAAATAAAAAAGAAAATGATCAGTAGTTAATAACATTAGAAGTTGCTTGTTAGGAACCTGTATGTGTATCTTAATATATATCTTTGCTGTGTGTGAACTTAATAGCTAGTTCAAATTGTAAAGGGAAATACTTAATGACTGACAATATTATATTTTTCCCTGGAAGCAGTGGTTTGTAAACTCACATGAATTTCAGTATTTTTTGTATTAACTGTCTAGGTAGCAAACCAACATCCTCCCAGTGCACTGTGTCTAGGGATAGCCCGTTACATGAAACCTGTCACTGTATAGTTGTAGCGACCAAGTAGTCACTTTACCAGATTATTTCCCATAACTTTTAATTTTCAAATTAGCAATGGCTGGCACATACAGTTTTGTTTAAAAGGCTGACTAAATTACAAATGAGTGTTTGTCTTAAATGGGATCGTTTATAGCATATAAAAATATACTGTGGCTTACAAAATAAAATGTGTACAAAACATAAGTTGAATTATGCTCAGACTTCTTTTGTTTGCTTTATGTAAGTTGTCCCCCACCAACACCGAACAGTTTAGGGTTAATCTTCGGGGTGTTCTTGGGCTTCATGAACAATAACCACAGACCTTGCCCAGTTAAATCAATAAGATTCACAGGAAGGAATGTAGAACACGATGTATATGAGGTTAATGAAGACTCCGAGTGAGGAATCTGCTCTCCAAATCTGCACCCATTAGTTTCAGGTCTATTAGATTAATAATGCGTAGAGATCACAGTACATGTCATAACACGATGACAAAGGCGATGTATAGCACTGTCCTTTGTACACTAAATGTAGCATTTAACTAGAAATGTTGAATGCCTTACAGGCATTTGGACTGACTCCAGTCTTACCTCAGGGGCCAAAAATATCAACAGAAAGGTGATGAAATAGAATATTTTATGTAGCCCCTTGCCCATTAAAGTTTTATAGAATATTTCATGGAAAATTATAGCCTCTTCATGCTTCCTTTATTACTGTGACACTTCCAATTAAATGAAACAATCATTTGCCACCAATAGGAGGTTCATAGTTTTACAAGGTGCTTTTTCTATCAGAGTATAAGGAAAGATAACAAACTACTAACTGTAGACATTCAGGAATATTATCGAGTGCCTTGCAGTTACTGTAGATTCAGCGGCTGCTCACCCTTCCCCAATTAAGAATAATTCAAATAAATATAATCTTACATTTAGTCCTGAAGCATAATTTTAAAGTCATAAACATCCCTTTGTAAATGTACACTCAGCTAGTATACATAAGAGAGAAAAGACCACTTAAAAACATGTATCACATTACATTAAAAGCACTAAAGAAGAGCATTGAAAATAAAACTCTGCAAAAAAAGAAAAAACCCAACTGACCACTTAAATTTCCTAATTTTTACTCGTAGAAAGAAAGAAAAAGGACTGAGACGTGGTGTGTGCATGATGACTGTGTACCAGCTCCCCACGATGAATGCATCCATTACACACTGGGGACATGTACTAATTGAAAAATGTAGGGAACTGAGGCACACACAGGTGTAGTACTTTAGTGACACCACTAGGAAATAATTTGATCCTACCATGAAATAAATGCTCTAATTGCA
The DNA here is from genome assembly GCA_004026905.1 of Hystrix cristata. Taxonomy (NCBI): domain Eukaryota; kingdom Metazoa; phylum Chordata; class Mammalia; order Rodentia; family Hystricidae; genus Hystrix; species Hystrix cristata. The sequence goes on from PVJO010008872.1 coordinate 34,055, forward strand.
TGCGATTCTCCCATCAATTTCAGCATTGTTGGTTGGGTTGCAACAAAGGAGTCTAATTTAAATCATTTATAAAACCTTCTAATTAAAAGACCAGAGGCTTTGGCAATACAAAAAAATAAAGTATCGTGATTTAAGGTGGTTCCCATTCTGCTTTGAGGTACAGATATTACTGAAAGGTTCACACAGAAAAGACAGGTCTGTTCTTCCTTAAAATCCTTGGATAAGCGTGAAATCCAGTGATGGAGGATGTGTAGTTTTGAGAACTTTTACTAGGGTATTTTTAATTTGCTTATGGGAGTTGTGAGAATTCTTATCATGTTGGTTTTAGAATGACTTTAAGAAGAGTGAAAGGAATACCACCTAGCTTACTGTCCTGAACAGTACCTGATGTAAGGTTGTACTCATAATGAATTCTAAAACATACTATGCAGAGCCCAACAAATTTGAAATCTGAAGACCTAGTCTAGCTCTGTTGCTTAGGGCAAATTACCCAGCCTAATTAAATACTTCATTTAACAAGTGAAAGAAATGCAACATCATCATTCTTTTCAAAGTTATTGTAATGATAAAGTGATGTGAATACACAAAACTAATGTATTTTAAAGGCCTCTATGGACTGATACCATTATTATCACAATAATTTTTCTGAGGAGAAATCAGACTGAGAAATTTGTTCTCCAAATCCTTTTCCTTTAATTTCATCTATTTGATCTATTATTACTCTATTTGATCTGATTCATAGTACATAAAGATCCCAATACACATGTATTATAATTACTAAAGGTTTATAGTAACTACAGGCCTTTAGTAATTAATACATAGATAATGAATGAGTGAGATTTATTCATAACAGAATCTACAGTGATAGGCTCCTCGAGTGACTTAAATGAGATATTTATGTTTAAAATCAGATTGCTCACGTAACTCCAGACCACCTACAGAAAGCGTCTCAGAGATCTGTCCAGGCATAAGAACTCAGAACTTGACTCTAGGCTTACTCATAACAGAAAGAGGGAAGGGAATTTGTTGGTTATTATTTGGGATTCAAAGAGCAAAATCTGTTTGCTTTTAAATAAAGATATTCTTCTAAGTCCCCAATTATCTGGATAGTAATAAGTTTTCTACCAATCTCATGACTAGACAGATGATTGCTGTTTTACCAGAAGTACACAATAAGCAAAGCAATTTTATGTTTAGCCATCCAGATGGCTACCAAGAAATTTGAAGAAAATAATTAAAATGTATTGTTTAAACTAGCCTGAAATGTAAAGGGCCAGAAAAATGAACTATTTTTCTCTACAACTAGGCATGCCCAGAGCAGCCAAAAAAAAAGAGGTCCATGTCTAATTAGGGTGTTAGTCACTCTGAATGTCTTTAAAGCTCTGGAAAATTTTCGTTGCATTAATTTGCATAGCTGGTTCTTATTCAACACCTAATTACATTTCTCCTTTCAGTAAGCCGTGTCTCTGCAGTTTTTAACCACTGCTGAAATGGTATTTTTACATTCTCAAATTTTAAGAACTAAGTAAAGCCCTTTGCTATAATCAAGTGTAATGAACTAACCAGAATTCCTATCAAAGATACTGACAGGAATCAGTATTTTTTATGGCCAAGAAAAACAAGTAAGTATCTCCTAGATCGGTAAAGCTCTAGATTTTTCAGAGTAGTGGAGTTTTATCATCCTGGGGTTATTTTTCACATTTTTTCTTGGCAGTGGTGGTATTAAAAATGGTGATAGTAACATAGTGGTAGATGCGTTAGTAATTGGAGCAGCTATTTCTCCTTCGCTATAGTTACAGCAACCACAACACTCATCATAATAGAACTTATAATTTCTTGTAATGTTACAATAATGGAATGGCGAAGAACTAGAATTAGAACTCTTACTATTAACAAATTCTCCCGTATTGTGACTTAGTTCTTTGGGAATAATGTGAAACTTCACTTCAGAAATATGGGTGATCATAGTCTTGGGAAACTTTTCCTGAAGAAAGGAAGCAGCCGTTAATTGAACCTATAATCTGAAAATCAGGTCATGGAGACTAGGAAATAATGTCTTGCTGAATCTATGTTGAAATAGTGAGAGATGGATGGAGAAATATGATACATTTTATATATATATATATACACACACACACATCTTGTTTTAGATATTAACAGTAATAATTATATATGTAGAATCTAAAAAGGTTGATCTAGAGGCGAGAATAACACAGTGATTACCAGCAACTGAGGAGAGTAGGCTGAAGGGAAGATGACAAGAGATTGATCAACTTAATGTTACAGTCACATAGAAGGAAGAAATTCTGGTGTTCTGTGGCATAGAAGGTGAATATAATTAACAATAATGCATTTTCATGCTCAGAGTAGTTAGATATAGATTTTTAATATTCTCAGTATAGAAATATGATAAATGCTTAAGGTGATGGATATGCTAATTACCCAAAGTTGATCACTGCCCAGTCCGGTATATTCATGAATCAAAACATTACACAGTATTTCATAAATATATGCAAATATTATATATCAATCAAAAAATGTTTAATGAAACAACGAAAAAAAATTAAGTATCTCAAATCGTCAGTGGCTGCAAATTTTATAACTCTCCATTTCTAGGGATTAGTGCCGCTTTTCTTATGTAGTTGTTTTGGAGAATGGATTTTGGACTGATTTAAATTCCCTATGATGAATGTTATCAATATGTACATCTAAAATATACTATTAAAATAAAATTTAAAAAAATAAATAAAGTATCTTCCTGCCTTGAATTACTGCTGTCTGTACTCTAAGTTAAGCAGTTTATTATGATAGTGCATAGAGGTACAGAGAAGGGAAATAACTATGTAGAGCCCAGTTCTAATGATGAAATTTTAAATGCATGTTGGTGAGGATAAGAATGAAATTAAATCTTAACCCTCCCAATAGTCACTCTTTCTGTGTCTAGTTTTAAAGTTGTGGTATTGGACTTTGAACTTTAAGGCTACACCTGAAAAATCTAGACAGAAATACAATAGAAACAATAACCCTATTGACTTAATGTCCCTTAATAAAGCACTTGTTAGATCTTCTTAATAAATAAAAATTATTCACTAAATCTGTAAACAACTGCAGCTTTAAAATAAAAATCACAATTTGGAATTTGAAGAAATAAACACCACAATATGCCAACAAAATCTTTATTCAAATCATAATTGAGATAACATTACTTTGAGATTTAAATAGCACACCATTCTGTAATGATTTTTTAAAATCTTACATGTTTTATTAATTCTTGTGAAAATAGAAAAATGATTAATAGCAGCCCCAGATAGTTGATTCGTGATTGCCTAATGACAATTGCATTGTCGCAAATGATTTGCTTTGGATTTTATTTCATAGTATTGTGAGCGCCCATTTGCCTATTTATTCTTATCTGCGCATTTCATAGATTAATATTTAAATCATTTCACGTTCCCCAAGCTGGCTGTTCTTCCAGGCAGCTAAAGACCTTGGTGGCGAGGAGCCAGTGTAGGATGAACGATTTGTCATGGATAATCCACAGAGTAAATAAACCTAGTGTGAATAATTGAAAATGGGTTAGTGTCGTAACATGGGAGCTATTGAAAATTAATTCAAAGCTGAAGTCCTCTACACTAAATTCCCTCTCATTACCCAACTGCTAGAAAAGACTGGCGTTGATAACTCAGTAAATAGAGAGGCGTTTGTGCATTGTCAATATTTTACCATCTTATCTGGAAACTTATAGACCTTATTTTCTTGATAAGGTTCTACTATTATAAACGCTTGAGCAAGCTGAGAAATCGGAAAGCTTTGCTGTGGGTATTCGGCTCTCTTTCAGTTAAAAACAAACAAATAGAATGGAAATATTCTCTGCATTCTAGCATGTACCATTTCTAAAATGTCCTACCCTAAATTTTCTGTTGAAGAAACTCCAAATAAATGCCATGAAACTAAATTCACTTGTGAAAAGGACCTGCATGCTAGCCAGTGTTAAAATGATAAGGGACTAATAATAGAAAATTTGAATATTTGAATTAGTTGTAATACTATATTAGCATTTTTCTGCCTAATTATTTTTTTTGGATAATAGTCACTTTTCCCACATATTGTAAATTTATGATTTTCCAGACTGCAAAGTGCTTTCAAATTATATGAGAATTGTTACTTTATACCCAGTGTTATTAATTATACATGAAGACATTATTTCCCTTTTTAAAAATGTAACTGCCATGATATTTTATTTGCAAAATATGAATGCAGTTGGATATGTCTTAATGCCACTTTGTCCGTGCTTCTTTTTTAACATGTCTTATTTTCCTAATTTTAGGTTTTATATACACTGGAGAAGTCGTGCATCGAATGCTAACAGCCACACAGTACATTGCACCTTTAATGGCAAACTTCGATCCCAGTGTATCCAGAAATTCAACAGTCAGATATTTTGATAATGGTATGTATTAATTAGCCTATTTTTGTTGAATGTGCATTTTGAAACATCGAGCATTAGATTCATGTTAATAATTTTCTAAGATTGAGGGTTTTTTCGCAGGGGTGTCCAGACTGGATTTGTAAACAGCTTGCTGCAAATTTCCTGATGTTTCAACAAGTGAATACTGTTCACTGTTAAGATGTGATATAAAGTACACGGTCAGATGACACTCATTCGTTCGTTCATTCATTCATTCAGTAAATTTTTATTAACACCTAATCCATGGTGTAACAAAAAAGTAGTTATAGATAATATCTCAGGCAAAGCAAATATATTTATTGGATGCTATTTTGAAAAAGTCCTTCCTCTTTAAAAAATCCACAAGAGTATAATTTTGTTAGTCCTGATCTTTAAGTGGAGGCAAGCAACATAAAATACATTATGAAATTTTCACAACTTATGAACTCTAGTTGTCCATCAGATGAACACACCTTTTTAAAAATATATGTAAGAAAATAAAAATTTTCTGACCTTAAAATATTAAATAGATCCTTTTAAGATTTATCATGTATACTGACAGCAATCTGTCTCTATTTTGAGGGGGGCATATAAAACAGAAAACCTAAACTATATTATTAAATGCCCTTATCATCCAAATAAGATAACCGCAGTATTCTGGGAGGTTGAAGCAGGAAGATAACAAACTCAAATCCACCCTGGAAAACTTAGCAATTTAAGAAGACCCTATCTCAAAATTTTAAAAAATTTAAAAAGGAGGCTAATGAGTTAGTCCAGTGTGAAAACCCTGGGTTTGATCCTCAGTACTGCCAATAATGATGATGATGATGATGATGAAAATAATAATAATAATAACATTCATGTGACAAATTCAAAGTCTTGCAGGCATACCTTTTGTCTGTATCTTATAGAAAACTGTAACTGGTAGAGAAAAGAAATTATGGGTAAAAGAAAATACATATTTTAAACAACAGGAATTACAGTGTGTGATCCAATATTAAAGAAATGTAAGTGTTAGCCATAATAATAATTTCAACCTATTGTTTTAAGAACTGATATAGTCTATCCGTCTATACTCTTTGCCTCAAACTCCTAAGATGGTAATGCATATGAATACGCAATAGATTACATTGGAGGCACAAATCCAGCCAAAATTTTACCTGGAGCTTATTCCATGCTTGGTCATACAAAAATCACCTTAGGGACCTACTCTAAGTAATTAAGAAATGATTTAATGAAAGTTGTTTATTTTCTAAGCCCTCACACTTACTCAATGTTAGGGACATTGACTCATGAACACATGATTCTTACCAACAGGTTTTTTATATTACTAGCATTAAATCATAAAGTATAGTTAATAACTCTCTCTCCTCATACATAACCTCATATGTACTCTGTTCCTTATTTTGATGATTTTTTAAAATTAATGCATATCTTTTCATATGGATCTAAATTCTTTGAAAATAAAGGCTATGACTGATGGGAAAACTATCTCCACTTCCTCACAAAGGTACTTAGTAGATAGTAGGTCCTCAATAAATATTCAATGAATGAATAAATAAAAAATAAATGAACATATGAGTTTTAGTTCCTAAGAATTATAAATATATTAATACTAAAGAATTTTAATTCTTACCTCATTAAATACTTCTCGTGTAATGACCAGTGGGAATACTGAGTTCCTACAATATGATAAGGAAAGTTGAATAATTGCTCTTTGTTTTTAATAAATGAAGCACTTTCCAATATTGTAAGTCTCTTCACAAAGTCCCATTTCAGCCGCTTGCTGAAATATGCTCAACACTGATTGGTTAGGAACATTGACAGAATGCTTAAGGATGAAAAGCAGCATTTTAGAAAAGCAAAACATCTCCAGAGGAGACAGCAGCAGGTTAGAATATTTCTTTTGCAATAACATTTCTATAAGAATTAAAGCACTAGATTTTTAAAATGAGTTGATGCTTTGGAACGTTGTAGCTCACCTGAGTGGTAACTGTGGTCTGAACCACTCACAGAATATTAATGCCCCCAAAATGGCAAAGCTATAAAAGTAACCACTTTTACTAGAAAAATAATTCGATGACTCATAAAGAATAAACAATGCAATATAATTCTTACCAGTGATCAGAAAACCTGATCAAGCATAAATCAGAAAATTTGGAGTTGTTACTGACCTTAAGTAGCCCTGGTCCATTCTAGTTCTGTTTTTGTTTTGAAGATAAAGAATTGGCATCCGTTACTGATCAGGGAATTTGACTATGGTTAAGGAAACTGTTCCAGTAAGATGGGTTAGCCAGCTCATGTGGTCTGCTCCATGTACGTAAGTACCTTTAGAGACACAGCCTAGAGGGGGACCACCCAGCTCTTTGGAAACGTCAATTTAATTCTTCAGCCCATGGTTTTCTCTTAGTCATATATTCTACATACAGTTTTCCAGGGAAAGTGCCTTCCTGGTCCACTTATCTATCCATTTCTCATACTGTCCTTTGCTTGGAGAGTAAGGGACCAATTGCAAAAATACTAACGAGCAGATCAGAATAAACATTTATCTCTAAAGGCCACCCCCAGTCACCTGCATAACATAAAGTTTTAAATTCCAGCAATATTTATAAAAGATGAAACTTGAAATTTCGGTTCTTTGATAAACACAGAATAGAAATATTTAGCTTGTCTTAAAATTTAATGAAATCCTTTATACTCAATCATCTTTCTGTTGGTATTACATAAAAGCACTGAAATCATCAAATGTTGGAGGATCTATACTATAATAGAATACAAAACTTAACGTTTGCAAACAGTGTTGTTTTTTAAAACTTGCTACTAACACTAGAGTATTAGGAATAGCTTCATCAGGATTTGCATTAAAATAATTTGGCTAATTTATGTAGAACTCTCCTTTTCGCTGTATTTTCTTATATTTGATGCAAAACTCCCTTGAGGGTGAGAGTTACCGCTTCCTATGATAGAGAGGCGAGAGCAGGTTTACACAGGTTAGCTTTGGCCGTGCTTACACAAGGGGTACAGAGGGAGGACATCAGCCTCAGTTTTCTGCTGTCTGTCTCTTAATTCTACTGCACCACAAAGATTTGATGGAAATTAGAGAAGGAGAAACAGACTGAGGCTCCAGGTTTCAAGACATGCAGGCAAGCAAAAGAAGTTTAGAGCCATTTCATGTGCAAAAAGTCCTGTACTTAGAAAATTATGGGCAGATTCCTGGCTAGCATTATCTCTGGCCTTTTCTACCTAAAAGAAATGATAATACAGACGTGGACTTGCCATGGAAGGAGGAGATTTGGGTGTTCTCCATGGCCACAGTGTGCAATGTTTCCTCTGCTTAAAAGCACCAAGGTCAAGTTCAATAACTTTTTTTTAACTTCTAAATGTTTCCTTCAAAGAAATGCAGTACATCTCTGTATTTAACATACCCTAAGGATTTGCAATTGGATATTCAAAATATTTAAAGCAACAGTGTAGTTAAAGTCCTCAGCTAGCTCAAGAATTTTTGTACTTTACTGACTACACAAAATGCTTGCTGAAAATATTTTGCCATATGATAGTGTTTTTTTTTTAAATCACATACTTTATACAGAAGCTAAGTTTTGCTATTTTAGTTCTTTTTTAACACATTTTGGCAACTAGATTTTTTTAACCAAAGAGAATATCCAACATTTAGAACTAAGCAAAAGTTTAGCTGATTTGTTTACTTTACAGAAAAAATAGAGAATACGTAATGTCAGCTACATAGAAAATATTCGTTGGTGATTTGACTATTCAACTATTTTTCAACTTGTATTTCATGATAAGAGGTTTATAGTAAACACTGGCAGATTGAGGTGTGAGTATTTAGCATACAGCATGCAGCCTTCACCCCAGTGTACTTCAAGGGGCCTTCAGAAATCTTAGCCCAGGGCTCTTCAAGCTACCTAGCAGCCTCCTGGAAGCTGCACAACAAAGACAGAAACGCAGGCATTGTGACTCAAAGAAGAAAATTCCCATTAGTGTAAAAGGAACTTCTTCAGTGTAGAAGAGTATAAGTGTGGAAAAGACATTTTCAGGTCTTTTATAAGTGGGTCTAGGCCTTTTGAATGTGTTCCTTTCTTGGCTTTTGTCGAAAGTATTTGAAGTTCGTTCAGTCCACTTGGGCTGCGTTTTGGAAGTGGCTCATGGAAATTTAAGCAGATAGTACCCATTAACATTAATGAAATCCCTAAGGCAAAAGTCCACCACACTGAGTCGGCTAGATGTTAACCTCAGTATGAAGGTAGATTTTTACCAAATATTTAGAGAATACTCAGTCCTTTAAAAGCGATCGTAAATGCTATTTCAATAACAGAATTCAGCTAACACATAAAATTGAAATAGCAAAACTACTGGCTTTGAAGGCCAGACTAATGTTTCTATGAATTGATGAGTATTTTTTCTCATTGCATTTCTTCTTTTGCCCACTAGGGACAGCCCTCGTTGTCCAGTGGGACCATGTACATCTCCAGGATAATTACAACCTGGGAAGCTTCACATTCCAGGCTACTCTCCTTATGGATGGACGCATCATCTTTGGATACAAAGAAGTAAGTCATGTAATGACGATTTCCAAACCCTTTGACCTTGGCTCGTCCCTTCTACAGGAATATTTCAGAAATGAACATCAAATACTGTTATTACCAGTTGATTTCTTTCACTTAAAAAAAATCTTTTTATGTTCTGGGTAGCAGTGATGGTTAATTTTGGGGAAGATTTGGTTTTATTCTCTGATGTCATTGACATTATGATCCAATCATTTTATAAGGTTATGGAATAATTTCAGTGAAAGAGCACTAAGAAAAAATTCTGATTTGGAAGAACTTCTCATCTGGATCTAAATGTGTTTTTTTGTTTTTTGTTTTTTTTTTTCCTGTTTTTGGCCTTGTTGACTTGTGTGACAGTTTCTGATTCTGACTCCCAAAGTATTAGTAAACATAAAAGGTTGGCTAGCTCGGTGACTCAATACCCAGAGTTCTAGGATGGTTGTGTCTACAATCCCTTTGGCTAATGTTTATTGAAATCTGATAGGAACGATTAATTAGAGCCCTCAGTGACAGAAAGAACAAGGGAATTTAAACTTATGGCTTGTTTCATTTTAACAATTTGACAAAGAATGAAAATTTCCTAAATTACAGCCTTAAGTTTACAGAATGCTTAAACAAGAATAATGGCGTGTTTGATTTCAAACTCTTTTTGACAGTGTGAGGAAGGTCTGTTTCGTAAAGAACGTAGCAGAAAAGTTCCAAGAGCTACAGATGTACTGTTTTAGGCAGTCAGCAGCTATGAGAAACCCTGGTGATATAAATTAATAATGGGTGTTATTAACCCGTGGGTTAACGGATATTTATAATACGGACTCCATATCTTCTTTTCAATTGAGGGATTGTCTTTTCTTTTGGAAGATGAATACCTGATTATAAAGAACAAATTGATAATAAAGAAAGGATTCACTTAGGTCAGATCTTCTGAAGTCCATGTAGTCCAGTGATGGCAAACCTATGGCACACATGCTACAGTTGGCTGTTTGTTATCACCGGAAACTCAGAAAGGTTCACCATCACTTATCTAGCTATAAAGTCAGGAATAAATTCCAATTAAATAAACCAATTTTTACAAATCCACTAGCTATGTTGGACTTTCCTACTGTTTTAAGGAGATTTTCTACATGGAACTTTCTTTTTCACTTACCTGGGGCAATAATATAAAGGCATGCTATAGGATATGTTCTGCTCCGTATTTCTTTATCTAGAGCATAGTCTTCTATCACATTCCCTGCAAGCAGAAAGAGTAGTTTTCAAAAGAGCTCATTCGTTTCTAGTTTTCATTGTAGACTAGTGTATTGCTGGAGTCCCAGGGTGACATGTAGGAATGTTAGTTTTTAACAGTTTTAACCAACGGTGGTAAAGTTTCTGGAAAAATTGGGGTCTTAAGTCTAGAATCTTAGATCTCACTACTGTAGCCTTTGTCAGAACAGAGATTTGTACTGTATGGTCTCTCTTTCTCTGGTTTTTATTATTAAAATTGTCATTTTTATTTACTGTTCTCAAATACTGTGTCACAATGCAAATAGGAGTTGTTACTTCCTCACTTTCTTCTGGACTGGCATTTTGAAACGTTCTTTCTTTCACTTTAATCAAAGATAATTTTTCTGCTGTGTTTTCCTGTTTTGTCATGGGGAATATTAAGCTGATAGAGAGTTTAATGTTGCCTTGGTATTCCTAAACTGCTGTTGCTTTGAGCCTCTTCCTTCATACTCAAAAATCGAGAGGTCATTTTTATTATTTCCTTTTAATACCTTTTCTTCTGTCCTGGTCAGAAAGTAGTCTGTTTCCTTTTCTACTTTTTTTTTTAATCTCTGATAGACATTTTATTTGACTGAATTTTTGTTTGTAAAATTTGCCAAATTAAGAGTTCCTGTGCATTTGGTGTGAGAGTTCTAATCACATGATACCACAAAATAATACTTACATAATTTATTTTAACCTTTACAAGGTGCTTACACATATAGGGTTCAATTCTCCAACAGTCTCCTGTATTCCTAACATCCTTCATGTCTACAAAAGCCCTGGAACATATATGGAAGGTGTTCAATCAAAGCTTAATTGTGGAAATAGCTCATACATAATTATTTTATAGCTAAGCAAATGAGATTAAAGATTAAATGACATATCTGAGGTCACATGACTAGTCAGAACAAACCCACTGCTAAAAACCTTAATTTGTGATTCCAAGCCATCTCAAACTTTCTTCTTTACTGAGAAGATTGTATATAACAATTCACAAATTTGCCTCATTTGTTTTTTTCCCAATGAGTATTTTGAGTGTTTTCTGCTCGGTAATCACTTTTATTGTACTCCATCATGTTGTACAAACACAAGCATATTCAGGACAAATATTGCTAGTTATTTTGTGGAGCTAACCAAAATAATATTTTATACAAGGAATAATATTTTATATTCCTGCCTAAGCTAAACTAAAATCACTAAAATTATAGATAGGAAGGCAAATGCAATTATTTATGTATTCAGTTGTTTCTTAACTGCTCATGCCAGCTATGTTTTAGTTAATTTGATTCTATTTTATGTGACTGAGAGGAATTCTTACACAAACCCCACAAGAATTGGTTAAATTGCAGATTTAAATTGTAGATTAAAATTAGTAATGTGTTGAATACATTTATTGAAGCAAACTTCATTTTTATTATCTTCATATGGCTTCTTCCACTGTTTAATTATGTTTCTCTTGGTAACTGTTAGCATGGCGGTTGCCCATACTAACCACTGAAAGGATCTCCAACGCCATCATATTACATCTAATATAGTCATTTTCCCACAGTTCTCATGTATGTGATTAATAAATTAGAAGACTCATTTTCACCTCGATAACATTCTTGTTTGTGATGACACTGAGTTAAGGAAGTACTAATGCTGCTTTAAGTAAGAGTAAATTCAGCTTTGCTTGTAGCATTGAGGGTTTCTTTACCATCGTCCAGATGTTTTCTGTAATCACACTGGTAAGAGGTACGGGGAAGGTACACATTCCTTTAATAGTTATTTCTTCCAGATTATAGCTCCATATTATTCAGCCAAAGATTTGAAATTCTGTTCTAACTTTTGGGCCCTAATTGTTATACCACTGTTTATTTTAGTTAACTTCAAAGATGTAGTTGACTTAGGATAAAGCCAAAGTAAAAAATCAGTATATTTTAAAATTTTTCTCTCAAATGACCAACTGTTTGCTGCAGCGTTATTTTTCAGTTTTATGTTATTCATTTGTTTCTTTTACCAGTTACATTATAGATTTGATTACCCAAAGAAATTAATATCCTCTCATCTACTTCTTTTAATATATTAATGACAATTCTTTTAAAGTTTGTGGCCAGTGGCTCCAGTATTCTGGATTTTTCTATACATCTGTTTCTATATTACCCGTTTTCACCTACATTTTTATTTCATTTCTCATGTCTCCATTCTAGGTAATTTTTGATCAACTGCTGGACATTGTTTACAAGATACTAAAGAAATACTTTTGAGTTGCAGTTAATGTTTTCTTCCTTTGGAGAGGATTTTGTTTGGTTTTGGTTTTGGTTTTGGTTCTGATTTGGTAATTAGAATAGGACAGGTTACTTAAATTTGTTATTGAAAGTTGAGCATTGGTCTATGTAGAGAGTGGTATATTACTGATTAGTCCTTAGTCTTATAGTCTTTGGAATCTCCACCCAAGGCCAGGATATTTATGGACCTTTTGCCGTAATGACTCAAAAAGCTTGTATTTTTCTTTAGTTTCTTGAGACATGCTGGAATTCCATTCAACTTCTTAGTCTCTGAGCTTCCCTTATGAATTCTCAAATGTTTGGTAAGAAACTGGAGGTGGTTTTACTCCTCTTGTCTTTTCCTGGCCTTACTATTTAATACCCACCTAATACATTCATTAGAGGATTTCCACATCTTTCCTGCTTATTCTGAGTGGTAAAAATAGTACTATGCAAGTTTGTCTTCCATAACCAAAAGTGGAAGTCCATTCATTTTAAATAATATCCTCCAGGCCTGAAAGAATGTGGCATCTTTTTTGCCTCTTTATATATGCCAGGCACTGACCTTTATGCTTAGAATTGATTTCATAAGTCTCACAAAAGTTAAGAGGTAGCAACTTGTTATTTACGGAAAAAGGAAATTGCAATATATAGTGAAGGTAAGTAACTTTCTCAAAATTATGGGGAAAAGATTCAACCACAGAAACGTAATTCCACAACCCATAGATCTGACCACTATATTAGCTTGCCTTCCTGGAAACTCTCTTTGCAGTATAACTGAACTGATTCACTCACTTTGTTGTCCTCAACTGCCATTCCTATTTGGTCATCATCCTCACTGTAGACATCAACTTTGGAGCACAGTTAAGAGGGGTTTGCCTTTCTATAGCATTTATATTACTAATTTAAAAAATTTTAAATGAAAAGAAGCTATACATAGGTTAAAAGAAATAGATCCTTTTGAAGAGAAGTAAAATTAGCCAAATTCTCCTCTCCTATTCTATTAATAACTACCAATTGCTCTAGAGTCTTTTACTCTAAAATCTTTGTATTATTTTGAATTGCTGCTGAATAGCTTGAATACAACTGATATGGGCTGAAATTTCTTGCTTGTTGATAATCAAAGAAGGAAACTACAGAGTCCGGCTGTGTTAGAAATTTGGAGCAACAACGTTTCTACCAGTCTTCGGTGCTGTCCGCCTCAGCAACCCATCGTGTTTTAGAAGTCACACTTCCTCTGACTTGCTTCGTCTCTCTTCAGTTGACATATTTTTAAACTTACCATACTCTAGGACTAGGTTCAGACCATGGGAGGAAGTGATTCTTTGTGTGTGTTTGAAATTTGATTACTTTTCTTTCACCAGCTCCTATGAGGGACACATAGTCAAAGATATATGGTGGTCTAGGTTAGGATACTGCGATTAAAAAAACAAATCATGTAATCCTCCTACATTGTAAGAGGAGAAAATCATGCAGAATGGATGCCAGCTCAGAAACCGGCATATTCTCTCAGTTTTCCTGGTTTTATACCTTACTGTCTCCTTCAACATCAAATTTTAGAGAGATCAGTATAGAGGAACTTCACTGTTTATGAAGTAAAGTCACTTTTTAATTTATTCCACCACTTGAGTATTTAAACCTCATGTTCCTCTGTGGGGGAGTCCATAGTTAACTAATCACCACTACCAATTAGTCGTAGGTTTCACTGGGGCCCTTAAAGCGTATTATGAATTTCTTCGAAGACTATTTCTCTTATTTAAACTGTAATTAGCTTTCATTTATGATTATCAGCCTCCAAGTATTAAAAGATGAATGCTTAAAAGTATATATATACACACACATATATGTATTCAGATAGAATAAAATGTCAGTTAAAAACTCTTATAAGGAAATGTAGTCTTAGATTATTTTATATCATAATTCTTCCCTGTATTTTAAATACATGAAGTATTAAATTTTTACCTACATGGCTTCATTTGCATATTTGCATGTATTTTATTTTTTACTTTGTTGTCACACATATAAAATCTCCTGATGTTTTAACTTTTCATCTATTTCCTATACTGTAAGAAAACACCAAATCGAATGGGTCTCCCTTTATTGTGTTCTAATAACAAAAATTATGTTTTTATGTGAGTAAAAATAAGCACATAAATAAAATAACGAGGGCACACAAACGATACCCTGGAGGAAATAACCTTAGAAACAGGAAACTTGTTCTGGTGTCGGCTCCCTCCGTGTGATCGCTTTAAGCGATTGATATGATCTTGCTGGTTGTTTTTTCTTTGCTTCTCGCTTTCCAAGCCTTGGCTTCCCTTTATCCCATGATGACAGTGAGAGGTTTATTTCACAGGCTTGTTACTCTTGCCCGTTATCAGCCGCATCCCTGCCCTCATGTTCCATCTCTAAAGGCCTCCTTTGTTCCTGCAGTTAAAGAAAGCCCTGATACCACCCGTGTGTCTCCCCTGAACCTCTGGGCATAGTGTTTCCTTAGTCTCCTTTCTTTTCCTCGGCCAAGTATAGGCAAGTTCCTTTATCTAGCTCTTGTCCCAGATAAAATCCCCACCTTGGACTTGGCCCTCTTGAGTCAAGCTGTGCAGACTTTCTGAGCTGGGCACCTGCGTTAGTGCCTTCTTTGTAGGACGCTCAGTTTCTAGTTTGTGCAGTTTTTCACAATAGAGACCTCTGCGATCTTTAATTCAGAGGTCGCAATTATTGTGTGTGCTGGTTTATTGCGTGTTGTGTTTGTAAAATGAATGTGTGGCCGACCTTTAACTATTAGAAGACTTCGAATTAAAATATTGACTTCCGTGTTTGTCTTAATACATCCTGAAAGCACTTTGTGTTGATTTCCACATAGCAAAAATTGGCCAGAACATGTATCCAGGATGTGCTCATCCAATTTGTTCCTCACCAATTTCTTCTTTTCTGCTGTTAGGTCCACACGAGCTTATGGAGAAATGAAGTTTGAAGTCCTTCCTTGAATAAAGGGACTGACTTTATTTATCAACTTCAGTCTGTTGTTTGTCTCCTTTCAGATTTTCTGCAACATACAACTGTGGAGTCAAAAGTAGGAGGGACATTGTGATTTATCTTTGGATTGTGGCTCATCTCGGCTTTCACATGGTCAAATGTACTGTTCAGTACCTGGCGCATGCAAACATTCAATAACTATAAACTAAAAAATTAAAATATTAGGGTGGATCGTTAAGAATATTCAGAAAAATCACATAAAATTTTGATACTACATTTAACAGAAACCTATTCAAATGTAGTTTTCAGGCAACTTGGCGCTATTATTATTTACTTCATATGTTTTGTTAATAACAAAATGAGCTTGACTTCTTAAATATTTGATTATTATTAGATATATTAGAATGTTGGTTCCCTACTGAGCATGCAGAAGAGGCAGGTCAGACATTTAAGGAAGGCGAGGTAGGAAGTTGAATGCAGTTTGCAGATAAGGGTGGATAAGATAAGATAAGAGTGGGGTTTTGTGAGCTTTTTGTTGTTTTTAATATCAAGTGTCTAGACCATGTTGCCGATTAGCACGTGAACAGAAATGAGTTCCGGGTAATTCTTTCTCAGTGAAGTCCTGATACGCCGTGTGATTCATCCTTTGGAACACATACCGCACAATCAAGCTCTTGCTGAGATACTCTGCTGCCTATTAGACAGATAGCAGGGCCCATAATGGAAACAAATGAATGTTTTGGAGAGATTTGCAGGGTCGAGCAAAGCAGAGAATAAAATTCCATTACCTCCAATTCAAGGAGCAGCCTGTTATTCTCTCTGAGAGACGGACGGCAAAGCTTAGGGGCTGCGCGGGGCCCTTGTGTCCTGGAGAAGGATCCCACAGTGTGGCGTACAGAGCAGCTTTCGTCTCTGAATCTTCATCAAGAGGCCAGAGTGCTCTGCCCTACCCTGGCTTACTCTCCATTATCTCTTCCTGCCTTAATTTTGTCTAGCTCTTGCAAGCCCTTCCTGCTTCTACACTTAATTGGCCTCAATATATCATTTGTAGAAAAGGTTATACCAAATAAAAAATTTAAGCTTGTAAAATGGAACAAAAATTAAAGTATCTTGTAAAGAATTTGTGAACGCATGTGTGAGCCAAAATGGAAGCATATCTTGATTTTATTAATGCTCCTTTTTCTACCTATCCTATGCAAGGAATGTAATTATAAAACCAATTCCTCAAATTTTATAATTCAAATCAGAGAGCAGCCCAGTTAAAACTTAGCTTTGCTTTAGTCGCAAAGGGCAACTATTACATGTACTTGAATATAATGAAGATATATTAAAAAGAAAACTTCTGTAGTTCAGGGTTTATATTATTTCAGGCTGGCTTCCTGACTTCGCAGTTTGGATGGCACAGGAGAAATTTTGAGGATGCACCTAAATATATGTGTTGAGGGATAAAAAGTGACCTTCCACAATCAACATTTTTAGAGTTTTAGTGCCTTAATATCATCTTTGGCCATGGTTGCACTGACTTGTGTACTTGTACGTAGAGTGTACTTGTGTACTTATATATATCCTTGTACTTAGAGTCTTCTGTGGAATCGAGGATCATGACAACACCACAGACCCCAATCTTGTGCTGATTTTGTCCAGTACTGGCTGATTCTGAACTGTGTGTTTATATAGGGACACACACACACACACACACACACACACACACACACACACACATACACACACTGTGCTAATCAGCTTTTCATCGCTGTGACCAAATACCTGAGAATATCAACTCATGGGAGGACGGGTTTACTTAGACTCACCATTTCAGTGGTTCCACTCTGTGGTCAGCTGGCTTCATTGCTTTTAGCCCTGTGGGAAGGCTGAAAATGTCATGGTGGAGAAAAGCTGTCCAATTCGTGGCATCCAGAAAGCAGGGACAGTTAGAGAGCCAGAGAAAAGGAGAGATCAGAGACCAGACATCATCCCCAAGGTTGTGATTTTACGACCTACTTCTTTCAAGTAGGCCCTGCCTCCTGCTTTTATCACCTCCCAACATGCCATCCAGTTGTGTTCTCATCAGCTAGAGTCCTCCTGATCCAATCACCTTCTGAAAGCCCCACCTCTGAACATAGGAGATTTTTGAGGAACATTTTAGATCTAACCGTAACATACACACACATAATTGCTTTGTTGATACTAGTCAAAAACTACCAGTTGTCCTGACCCACCCTAATAGTCTCTAATTTTATCCTGACATGGAAGCCTGCAGGCTGGCCTGCTTTGCTCATGCCGAACTCAGCCAGTTAGATTACTTGGCTGTCTTTTTGAAGGGAAAAGATCACAGTCCAAGAAGGCAGGGGAAGAAAGATAGGACCATATCAGTTAGGGAGAGGCAGATACATTTCCGTAGGAAATCTCAGAGAAGACCTGGAGTTGTTCATCATTTCTTCATGAATCTTTGATGATATTAGCTATTTAATTCAATTGGCAAGAGCAGTTTCATGGTGTGATGGTGTTTTGTTTTGTTTTGTTTTGTTTTTCCAGAATGTGGGACATGATGATTTCACTAAAGACTGAATGGCTGCTGGGAGATGCAGGGAATTGAACATTTCTTGACCAACATCATTTTAATAACTCACTCAGGACAAAACATTGTTTTAGAAATCTTATGTGCTTGCTCATGAGCTCTATAAAATTTTAAGGAAAAATCTGAAGCTGATGGTATTGCCATAAAGTGACTGTCCTGCTTTCCTCTCCTGGTGTTCTTGCTTTCTGTGCGTTTCTCTTTACACCTGACAGGCTGCCCTCTGCGCACATGAAGACACCCTTCTTACCAGCTGGGAGGTGAATGAGCCCCCAAAGGATTCCCGATGGAACACACGCTCCATCTTTCCTACTGCTCGGACGGAAAGTAGTCTTGCTGGCCCCTTTACTCTCTTCTCTCACTCCCTTTACTAAGTCCATGCAGTGTGTTAATAGCGATACCTGCACAGTCCATCTAGAATTCATTCTCTTGTTCCTTCTGCCACTTCTACCACACTAGTGTGGACAAAGCCACCCATCTCTTCCCTGCACCGCTGTGATCTCCTCCTAACTAGTTTCTCTATCTCCTTTTGCCCCTACAGTCCTCAGCGCAGGGCAGCCGGTATGATTTTATTCAAATATAAAGGAACTTCCTTCCTCTGCTTGAAACTCTCCAAATCTTCTTGTATTTTTTTGGAATAAAGTCCAGTGCTGTTGCCGTGGTTTAAAGGAATTCGTGCCTGTTATGATTGGCTCTACCATTCCCCACTTCCTTTGACACTCTTGTTTATTACTTCTGCTCTAAGCATAAAGCGAATTTTTCAACTCCTAAAGATACCAAAGGCAAGCGAGTTAAGCCTTCGCCCATGCTAACCCTCTATACCTGCTTGGCAAGCTCTGTGACTTCTAATTTCTTCAGTGAAGGGACCTTCAGAGACCTTCTGTGGCTCTTGTCACAGGGACCCCTTCCCTATCTCGTTACCTTGTTTCAGTTTTCTCCTCAGCAATAACCCCCTTCTCACCTAATGTATTTTTATGTCCTCTTGCTTTGATGTCTGTCTTTAGTCTCTAGGTTGTAAGCTCTATGGAATCCGGGTCTCTGGTTCTTTGCTGTAATTCCAGTGCTCATGATAATACAGAGAATACATTCGATTAATATCTGATGAATGAATGAATGAATGAATTTTTCTATCTCGTCAAACAGCACAGCATGGAAAGTGTATATGCTCTTTGGGGAAAACAATTTATACGTACTACACGTTTTTCTTAGAAATGTATTTTCTACTTTATTCTCCCCATATTAAGAATCATAGTAGAGAGATTTACATAGCAGTTAGGAGTGATTTGTCAAACACAGTACTCAGAAGCCATTAGCTCATAAATATGTAAATTTAAAACTGTCAGCCACTTGAAATACAGGAAGATCCCACTTAACGCCGCTCCACTTAGCACCGTCGCAGTATTACGCGGTTACAGTAAAGATACGGTAAAACCTGGGATTTCACTGTCGTGTGACTGCAACATCTAGACGCAGAAAATTGTCAGGAGGGATGAAAGAGCCAAGATACGTGCGTGACCTGAAAAACAAGGATCCGGTAAAAATCTACAGTATTCATAACAATAACATTTATAATGACGTATGACCCGTAGCAACACATATTCGTAACAACAGGATTTTTCAACTGATGGTAATATAAGCTCAGGTACTCCTGGGAGTTTGGGAAAAGGAGAAATACAATAAATTACCACGGAATTATTTAGTAATATATTTTGCAATTTGAGAGGGAGACTGCAGTCCTAATGTATGAGAATAAAAGCAAGTGACACGTGCCACTGACAAAGCTTTCATAGTTCTGAGCAGACATCTCATAAAACTAGTTTTTAAAAAATACGTGATTTTGCCCATTTAGGATGAACAAAATAGAACATTAGTTGGGATTTTTTTCCCCTGTGCTTTCCCATCAGTTTTATCTTTTATTCTTAAGTGTGAATCTGACTAAAATACAAGCTATATTTATAGCGGTACTTCTCAACCTAGAGAATGTGACTGGGTAATAATTTAAAAGAAATGAAAGGAGAAATGTTTATTTTCATTCATGATTTTGGAGCTTCCAGTCCAAGACTGGGTGAACCCATTCCTTCAGCCCTCTGATGGGGAAGCTGGATGGCAGTGGCAGGGAACCTCTTGGGGAGTTAAACTGTTTATCTTATCAGTCAGGAAGCAAAAGGGAAATGGAAGAAATGCATAGTCCCCTCACAGCACATACCCCCAATGACCTAAAGACCTCCCATTAGGCCTTGCCCTCTAAAGGTTCTGCCACCTCCCACTAGCACAAACCTAAGGTCTAAGCCTTTCACACGTGGAAATTTGGGGACATTCAACATCTAAATTATTAATGTCCATTAAGAAGAGAGATTACATCTATTAATATTGGGTCCTTTAGGGAATCACTAAATTAAATATATTTGACTTTCATTTAGCTAATGAGTTTTTAGGGACAGAAATCAAAGTTTGATTTTGTTTTATGTGTTTCTGTCATCCAAATATCAGATACTTTTTAAGGTCGGTTAAGAGCCATCATTCAAGGGAGAACTGAAATAGTGTAAATAGGGCGAGTATAGTTTGCCATTTATTTAAGATTTTTGTACAGATTTTAGAAACAGTAAAATTTCTTCTTAATTTGTCAAATTCAATGAAATAGCCTTTTATTATTTACTTATTATGATGGTGTCATGAGAATAAACAAGTAGTTCAGCCTTATTATGTATTCCTTCCAACTCATTTCCTTTCTCTTGTATTACTCTGCTCTTTATTATGGGTTCACAATATCATCTGATCAAATACATTATATAGTAAAATACCCACAGGTGCCCACAACCTGCTTATTCTCTCTAAAGGAATGTTTGGTGCACTTATTCTGTATCTTTTCCCTCTTGTCTTTTATTAAATATAGTTTTAGCTTTATTGTCATAAAACTGATAGTAAGAAATAATCCTATTTCTAGTGGAACCTTATCTAAATCTAGAGAAAAAACTTCCAAGTGATTGTCTCATTTGTAACTGTTGCACCATTTTTTCTATGTTCTCAATGTGTCCTGATTATTTTAAGGTGCAGGTATTACAAGTGTCTGTTGCCATCAGAGTTTTTGTTTCCTTTAGGAGGTGTGACTGTGAGATGTCTCCTAACACCTCCTCAGTTTCCCCTATTGTTCACCTAGAATGGTGACGTTCAACCTGTACGCACAGTTTCAAAACTTAACTACATATAACATCAACCATATTTGACTAATATTATGTGTTAATTAACGAATGCTAATATGAATATATACTTAGTGGTGCATGATTTATTTTTTCTTAGTTATATATCTAAGTGCTTCTAAACAATGATTTATTTTAAAAACTTCATGAAAGGGCTGGGGGTTTAGCTCAGTGGTTAAAGTGCTTGCCTTGCAAGCACAAGGCCCTGAGTTCGATCCCCACTGAAAAAAAATTTTAAAAGTCATGAAATAAATATAACATAAAATTATCTAGGAAAAACAAATAGTTAAGAGAAGAATCTCTATGCCGGACATAGCTAGCAGGAAAGTTTCCATGCTGTAGCTGCATCTGAGGAGTTGGCAGCCCCAGCGCCATTGAGATCCTCTGAGAATTCACTGCTTTCCATATCAAGCAGTCATTTCTAGGACCAGGAGCTCCCTTGTGTCTTTAACTCAGTAAATAGCATGAGACAAATGAGATTTTGAGATAAGTGTGTGTCTTTTTTTCTATGATATTTCTTCTTCCCTCTCTCGTCCCTCATCTCCATCACCGGATTTGTTCATTGCGCAGGCTGATCACCTTCCCTATCCCTGAGTGAAATTCAAATCTAACACCTAGCAATCTGTTTGCTTTGTTTTTTTTTTTTTCCAGATTCCTGTCTCGGTCACACAGATAAGTTCAACCAATCATCCGGTGAAAGTGGGGCTGTCTGACGCATTTGTCGTTGTCCACAGGATCCAACAAATTCCCAGTATGTAGAAGAAGGGTAATTGAAAAGTGTGAGCATTCTGTGGGGGTACATTTCAAGGACATTGACCTCAGGCAGGTGTTATTAAAAAAAAAAAAGAATCACTTAGCTAATTGCTGCTTGTTAATTCTACCATTTGGTCTGTAACTCCTATTGGGATTGGCTGTCGCCATTATTCTTGATCCATTAAACTTAGGTAAAGAGAAATTAAAGATCCCAGCCAGGAATATATAATCTGAGATTCTTTGGAATAATTGGTTAGGTTGAGCAGAGATAATTATGTCATTAGCGTAAAGAATTTAACACAGTGACAGATTATTTCGTTGATAGGCACAAGACTTCCATGTTTGTTTACTTATTTTAATAAGTCAGAAAAACAGCTTTGTGCCATTTTATATTGAACACTTTGTGTAAAAAGTGTTTGGGAGTCTAAAGGAAGGTGAAAGACAAAGCATAAATTCAGACAATCAGAAAATGTAAGTGAAGCTATACCTACCAGAGAAGACGCATATCTCTTTTTTGGTTTATTTTTACCTATCTCATCTCATTTGCATTTCACAGAAAAAGTACAAGATTTGGGCAACTGTTCATCATAGCAGAAAATAAAAATGTGGCTGGGTGTGAATCTCCCTGGAGAAGCATGTGCTTACCATGTGGGAGGCCGTGGTTTCATCCCTTCCCCCAACACATACACGGAGGCACACACAGACAAAGAGAAAAGAAAACCAAAATATTTGCTGCATTTTTGTAGTAGTTCTAACCATGTAAAGAGCCATCTTTTGAAAGCTTCTGGTTTTTAAACCACCTTTTTACTTCCAGAACATTCCTAAAGAAGGTGTTAGGGATTTGGTCATGAAGGTACTTGTTTGTGTCCTGAGTATGCTTATTTAAAGGGAGGAATAATAATAAAATGCATCCAAAGATCGGATCATTTCCTTCCTTTTTGTTCAAAGTTCTTTTCTTCTTTTCTTTCATTAGAATGGTAGCCTTAATTTATCACGTGTGGATGGCATTCAGTCTTGACATGAGTTGATTCTGTCTAATTATGTCATCTCTCAAACACAGAAAGTAAATGGAGTGGAAACTAGACTTTTCAGAGCAATGGATTGACTGGACATGTTAGAAGGGTTCTCCTGCCTTAGAATGGCATTCATATACGGCAGTTCTGTTTGGTGAGGATCATGCAACCTGGAAAGGCCTTCTCCTTATTAGCTGAGAATTTGTGGGAGGTAATATTCAAGGCAATTGTTAAATCAAGGCAGATTTTCCAGGAACTAAATTGCACTGAGAACAAAGCAAGGATGTATTAGTATGTGTAGGCAACATAAAGACACCCTGACAGAACTCTTAAATAAGAGGCTGAACCCTGGGAGAGCCAAGGTTGGCTTCTGCCTGAGGAGGAGTGTTCTCACATTCTTCCTTTCAGAGGTGTTAAATCAGGCATGACCTGAGTCAATTATTGCACAAGTAAAAGGAAACAGTAGTTTTCATTTATTTGTTGGTTCTTTTCATCCCTGGAAGAATTTTATTTGCAGCTTGCTCAAAAGGCATTTTGGTGTACGTTGCTGCTCCAATACATCATTGTCTGGAGAAAAAGATACACCAAAATACAAAGAATGGTTTTACACGTGTATTTTAATATGTAAATTTTGCGTCAGTATGTTCTCCATGATCAAATTTTGCTGAGACTTCAGAGTCCCAGAGTGTAATTTTAGAGCCCTTGTTATGCTGTAAAAGGATAACTGCTAGGGCTAGGGGGGCAAATAGCCCTCACAATATCAATTTCATTAAATAAATTGGCAAAGTTCATATGAATTTGGAGACCAGATTTTGTCTAAAGTTTGGAACTCAGCATTCACCTTAAAAATATTACTCAATGAGTTTGATCCCTGGCACCATATATATATATATATATATATATATATATATATATATATACACATACACGTGTGTGTATGTGTGTGTGTGTGTGTGTATCACACTTAGATTTCAGAGGAAAATTTTGCTCATTCAAATTGAATACTTAGGATGCATTCACATTTTCTGTTGAAGTTACTATTCAATCCAGAGAAAATTAACCACAAAGGAATGAAGGTCGGAGTCTTTAATGCCCCCATCTCTGCCATTAGATGAGGCCATATTGAAGGAATAAATTTGGAATTGATGCGTTCTACTTAAAATTCATCTGAGGAACAGAAAATTTTAATCTCCTTAAATATCTGTTCCCACTTAAGAAAGTACAGCAGTGTTTGTTACATGAGCTTCTGTGTAAGAAGTGTGAGAAGAGAAATACGATTGCATTAAATTCTCAGCTAAAAAAAAGCATACTTATTCATGACACAGACTAAGATAACCCAAGATTAGCATAATGCAAGTTATAAAAATATTTTTTCCTGAAAAATAGGATTATTGCTACAGGTCTGTATGTTACTTATCTGTGTAGTCAGAGCTTAGGTAAACATTTAAATCCTTTTCAAAATTCCATCTCTCAGTATTAGGAGTAGTCCTGTAGGGAATTAAATCCTTTATTTTTGTTACCCCTTTTTCTTTCCTTGCGTAGATTCAGGGACCGACTGATCATTATCCTAAGTAATGGGCGATTTCATTTCTTCTGTAGTTGAAGGTGCATTACATAGGACCCTGTTCTCACAAGATCCATTTTCTGTTCTTTTAATCATTTGGTTATGTGGGTTATAAAATCCAGAATTTCAGTGTAATCTAGCTGTGGCAAAATGGAAATGTGAACCATGGCCTTGGGAATATCTTTTCCCTTTGGGATTGCCATCAGTGTCCTTATTAGATTTGGTAAAAATCTGATAAAGCATTCAAAAAGTTGTAAAATAATTTTAATTTGTTATCCAGATTTCTCTCCACCCATACCTCACAACATCAACAACCAACAAACTCATTTTTCAGCTTTTAAAAGCTTCCAAAGAGAAAGTGATTTTAGTGCTAACTTTGAAACATAGCTATTAAGGCAGGGCTTCTCTCTCAGAAAAGATTAGATAGTCTTATATATAGTTTAAATATCAAAGAAAATTGTTTACTAAACTGATAAACAATTCTGAGGTTACAAGAGAAATCACTCCTTCCAAAGTCTATGGTGAAATTAACCCTTACATTAAAAAAAAATTACGAGTATGCACAACATAAGAAATAACTGTAGTGTGAATGTTGGTCATGATATCTTGGACATACGATTTAATTTCTACAATTTCTTTACATACAAAATGAACATCTTATGACCTAAAATGTAATGTGTATCATATTTATAGCCATTGTTTTTTCCACCACCGCCACCACCATTATCATCATCACTTTTAAATGGTGATACTGACTCAGATGTCCCCCTGAAGGCCACCTGTCATTCTAGTAGGCTCTCCCAGGAGAGTCCCACTAGGAAATACTTTAACACAGTATTTCTGAAACTCTCATTCTTCCTGTGAATTTACGTGTTTTTAAAATGTCTCCTCATAAAACTTGTATGTATGTCTCCTCATAAAACAGAAATCACTTTCTGTTTTTTATAAACTTTATTTGTAAAACTTTAGAAACAGAAAGAACCACAGAAACCATCTGTTCCAGTGTCCCTAAAATACAAAAAAGGGGTGATGATCTGATACAGCGACTTTCATTATTTATCTCAGAAATATGAGCATAAAAAGAAAGTTATTACAAGTAGAAGCATAGTACACATTTTAATTCAGAATAATTTATAAAACAACAGAAAACTTACAGAAATATTTAAATTACCTCTAAATCTATTATAAAGATTATCATTATCTTATCCAATCTTTCATTTATAATGATATACACAAAAATGCACACAAAGAAAATTGGCATCATGTGAAAATATTTTTGTGGCCTGTTTTCCCTTCAAAATATACAACACTTTTTTCTACACTGTTATATGCTTGTCTAAATGTGGCCATTAATGGTTAAAAACACATTTCTTTTTTTCAAAAATTATGCAAACTTTTTCTTCATATATGTTGTTGCTTCTTACATTAACAGTAAAAAATGAACACCTTTGTTTTTAAATTTTACATATACCTGATTTTGAAAAACTGAATTTTAGATATTGAACATTGTTTCATGCATGTTGAAAATTGCTTTCCATAAATGTTGAATCGATTTACTTACTCATCAACATTAGATATACCATTTTTCCACATGCTGTCAGACCCTATTATCATTTTTTATACTTTGCAAATTTGATAAACAGAGAACATCGTATTTCACTGTTGTTCAAATTATCTTTTATGAGAAAACATGAACGTTATCGTAGATTCATAGGTCATTTACAGTTCCCATATTTTTTTGTTAAATGGCTCCACTAAGTAATTCTTTCTAAGCCTCGACTTCATGACTTAGGTTCAATTTAGGTTCCTTGAAATCCTTTCGCGCAGTATGCAGAGGTCTTCCTGAATGCATGCATGATTCTCACTAGTACCACTTTGATTACTTTTGTCTCCTCCAGTTTAATATTTTGAATTTCCATTTTAACTTCTGGACTGCTGAAATGCCACATGGTGCTTCACTGTCCCTCCAGCCTCTGAGTTTAATGAGCACAGCATTTCAAACATGAAGCCCAGAAAACACATGCTAGGTGGTTCTTCTGTCTTGAAAGCATAAGTCTAGGTCACTTTAGTAGTGAGAAGGTTACGTTGACATGCACACACACACACACGTGTGCACACTCAGAATCCTACAGATAGAAACCAATCTGGATAGCAGCTGACCTAACTTGAAATGGTTTTACTGTGAGTTATGACAGTGATTATTTACAATCCCTTAAAATACTCCATGTATTCTTTATGAGGTACTTTTAAACAACAAGGCTTTTCTTATGAGCACCTGCTGTTTTACACACACTGATGTGGTTCATGCTACCTTTGTAGCATGCCTTCAAATCACATTTTGTTCATTATTATTTCACAGCTCAATAAATAATATTATAGCACTTTCAGAAAAAAAAAACTCATCATTAACTTGAATTATATATTTTAAAATTCCTAGTGCATCACTAAACTCTTGAGAAACATTTGTATGTATTTTGCCACATGTGGATTATTTTGTGTACTTACAGACCAGGTGGCAGTTTTTCAAAGAAGTTAACCAAAACTGTTTAGATTGGGGATATCATAACCTTAATAAACAGAGAATTTTGAGTGTTAATATGGAAAACATCTTGAGCTGTAATTCTCAAAGAAGTACTGGCACAGACAAATGTGCTGTCCAAGGGAACTTTTTGCACTGTTGGAAATGCTCAGAGTCCAAACGCCAGAAGACCTCCCTGGCTGCATGCAGCTCTCTGCCCTTGCACTGTTGCTAGTGAGCCCAAGAAACTGAATTTGTAATTGGGTTTAAATAAGTAATTTTAAATTAAAGAGCCACATGTGACTAGTGGCTCCCATATTGGACAGGGCAACAATCGGCCACACCTACATAATTAAATGCTGAATGCCAAGTGTGATATTTACATGGACATAGGTTTTATTTCTTTGCCTTTATAGGCCATTAGGATACTAGATATGTTTAAATGGTATGTTTTTGAATGTATTTTTGAAATACTAAATTTTCACTTAAAATAGTTATAATTAATTGTCCCCATAGGAAAAACTTGTAACTCTGATTTGGTGGTAGGACACATTCATTATAATGACTTACCAACTGTGATAAAAAGTTGAAGTTAGGGGCTGGGAATTTAGCTCAGTGGTTAGAGTACTTGCCTTGCAAGCACAAAGCCCTGAGTTTGATTCCCCAGCACCACCAAAAAAAAAAAAAAGTTGAAGTTGAAATGTGGTGGAAGCTATGGTAAATATAAAAAAAAAAAACAATAAATTTTTTTTTTACTGTTTTTTTTTTTGATTCCTGGGGATTAAACTCAGAACCTTCACACTGAGCTACATCCCCAGTCAAACCCGTGTTTTAGTGCTAACGGAAATGGGATCCAAGTCTTCTACACAGAGTTCCATCATCAGCCTTTTGCTTCAGTTGTTTTGTCAATATTTTGAGACAGGCTTCTGCTAAATTGTGATCCGCCTGCCTCAGTCTCCCAGACTGCTGGGATTATAGGTGTGCATCACCACACTTGGTTGCCTGGCTAAATTCTATAGAACCTATTTTAAACCCTTTTCAGAGGAATTGACCCTCATTTGTTGTTGTCACAGTTACCAGTCTTTTCATTTATTTATGGATAGAGCAGTCTGTGCATCTTTAGTAAATTGTGTCATCTTACCTCAGCTGTCTTGCAAGTGGAACGCCCTTCAAAGCTATTCATTCTGCAGAAGATAGTGTTGCTTCTCTTATAGCTCACTTTCTTTAGGTATGTAGGTTTTCATATACACACTCGTTTATGAATGACTTAGCAAGAGGAGAAACAAATAGAAAGCGTGGTTTCATTCATAAAATAACTACGGATTAAAAAGTGCTGTATAAGTGATATCAGTTTAATTCGTATATTTCTAATATCCCCTATTTGGTTGACCTGGTTTGAGTTTTAAAACAAACTAAAAAATTCTCAGATTTTCTGGGTATTAGAAATTGCTGCTTATCAGTTTTAACATATTTGAGAATCTTTCTGTTTTCTTAGAGTTTCTGTGAACAGGAAAGGATTCCTTCAGGAACTCATAGTTAAGCCATTTCCTTTCATTGAATTCCTTCATTTGTTTATTGACATTTCATCTGATATCACACTCTTCAGGAAACAAATCTTTACCCATCCAGGGCTGTCTCTCAGTCTATTTAATAGCTTATTTGCTATTTCTAGTATAAAATCCTAAAGTCACAGAAAGAACTTCAGTATACTGTTAAAAATTCAAAATATTTAAACATTCACTCAGTATTTTTTGGCTGTCTTTTAGGATAGGATGAATTAGTTTAAGGAAGGGAAACCCAACTTAATGTACTTATATTTTCTTCAAAACAGTGAATGAAAAGCTCATCCTTACAAATCTCCACTGTGTGATTTCTCACTACAAGACACAGGAGACCGGTCAAGACAGTTCTCAGCAATAATCTAAGCTGAATTTGTCTATCCAGTTGTATATTTTTATTTTAAATTATGACCTCAGATGCTAAATTTTCCAGTTTTCTTTCCTATTTCCTTCAAATTTATACTTACCCTTACCTTGATTCTTTCTTACTTTTCCCTATTACATAATTTATATTTCTGTTGTGACTTACACTTTCCTACTACACAGAGAGTATTTCTATTTTTAAGTACTGTTGTTTGCATACATTTATAAACCTGCCTGCATGTCACTATTTCCAGTTGAATTATGCCACGGGGAGTTTTGTCTTTTGGAAATTCAGTATAGGATTTTCCCCCTTGCATTAGTGCCAAAGATCTGAGTCATTTAGCACAAATTTCTATGTGCATATGAACATTTGAGGTTGAAATGAGGAAAATTTTACTGCATTTCAGCAGATTTCATTTAATGAAGTCACAATTTCCTTTTCTCTTAGGAAAAATATATTTAATTACATGAGACTTAATGACATGACATAAGATTTAATGGCATCGCCATGTACATTTTACAGCTTTTGCATAAGTCTCTGGCAGTGAGTTTTTTCCCCCTGGGGCCAGTGGAACTATGTCATTTATGGATCTGCAATCCATGTGCCACCTCAGCCCACGGCGGACCACACTGGCCTGTCCAACACTGGTTTGACTCTCTTCTTGGGCAGGGTGATTGCTGATGGACTTCGGGAAATGCAGCTTGTATAAACCATTAGTAAAATATGTGTAGAAGGAAGAGAAATATGAGGCTCACTTCAGCCATGTTCCCAATTCCCTTTATGCATGCTCAACATCTGAACCTTCAGGTTTCCGAGATCTGAAATTGGCAAGCAGTCAGAATGAGGAGAGGAAACCCTAAGGGGTTTGGGTTAGCACTTCATGGCCACCTAAGGTGTATGTTGCTTTTTCTAATGCTTAATTACATTATTATTTAATAGAATTAGAACTACAGAGGAAATTGGAAAAAGTGAGGGCAATGAATTTTTATTCCTAGATACTTTATTTAACAACTCTAAGTAGCTAATTCTGTTTTTGCGCTGCATTTTCCTGTGGGAAGCTTGGAACTGCTGTATTAGGGTCCTTTTAGCTCAAGAGTCTCTTTTTCCCATGTCTTCACGCTGCGAGTGAACATTGAATTGGTGCAAATCACACAAATTACACTGAGGAGTACGAAGTACATGGTCCCATTTGTTGAGCTCAGTTTGAACTAGAAAAGAAAACGATAAAAACATTTGGGGCTAGTCATTAACCCCTGGCAACACGAACAAAGAAATACTAGCGAATCATTTATTTGACAATTTGGACAAAATATTGAAATGTTTATATAAATTTGATAATAGGCCAATTTTGGAAATCATTCATATATTCTCAGTGTGAATTTTAACTTTCAAAACCAGTAAATAAATGAGATCATTCCACATGCCACTGGTTTGTGTTCATTTCCATTAGGGTGGGTATGAATTGGAGAGGATTCATGGTGTTTTTGTAAGATCACTGTGTCCGTTCTGCAGATAGTTGTCAGACTTTCTTAAACATGCAGTGCAGTAATTTGCGTGTTGAATCCCATCCCCTTAAGATTTTGATCATTAAACTACATTTTCTCTATGCACTAATCTTCTCAGGTTTATTTTTTATTTACAAAGGTTCTTCATGAATAAGTATTGTGGAGTTGATCTTGGTTTTGTGAAGTTGGAAGAGACTAGTTACATTTGAATTGCCACCACCACAACTCAACATTTAGCTTAACATTATTTTTGGCTTTTTGAAGAAGAAGAAGACACTTAAACTAAATACATTTCTGGAATCAAATGAGAGTGTTTAGCATTGGCAGGGCCAATGAGTGAAAAAAAATTGCTAATGAGTTGTTTTTGACAGGGGTGTCTCTGAAATACTACACAAACGACCATTTGGAAACTGCCATTGACTGGCAGGTTATCAAATGAAAATCATTCTCATTGATTTTGTTTTGTTAAATCATCTCCTCCCAATAGTTGGAGGTTTTGAGCCGGTAATAGAGCTGGCATAGAAAAATTGTCCCTCTTTTCCCTTTCTTCCATATGCATGGTCAATAATTAACTCCCAGAGGTCTCCCAGCCACTGTCACTAGTTGAGGTTTTTCAAAGTGTGACATGAAATGAAAAGAATACTAATATATTAAACACCAGATGGACTCTGTGCAAACTTTAACAGGAAGACTCCTAAACTCCAGCCCTAGTGATCTTATGGCAAAGCCATATTAAGTATTACTTCTGAGAATTGTTTAGCAAAGTATTTCAGAAAGTAATACATTACGAACTAATCCTATTTAGACAAAGGGTCCTTTGACTGATACAAATGAAATTTTCTCTAAGATTAGACCCTGTGATATTTTCAAAATAACTTATACTCCCTCAAATAATTCCTGATAGACATGATATTATTTAGGAAATATATCACTCTCGTTGCAAAAATTCCAAAAGTGAAATAAAATGCTACTAACAATACTTTTCCATTTACCGTCACCAGACCCATACACAATCATTAGTGAGGCTTAAAATGGGGATTTTTAAATAGCTTTGCTTTGTTTTATTTTATTTTAAAATACATTTCCTTACATTTATTTGATTTCTAGTTCGTTTTTTTGGGGGGGGGGGTATGATGCTGGGTGCTGGGTATGGAACTCCTCAGGGCCTTGTGCTTGCAAGGCAGGCACTCTAATCACCAAGCTAAATTCCCAGCCCCTGATTTCTAGTTCTTAAAGTTCTTATTAAGTCTCCATCTCGACTTTCTCTAGACTTTGATGGATTTGATGCTGAATTGTTGTAAATTACTTTATGTAATATAAATGCTAATTATTAACCTTCTTTAGCTATACTATATATTAATATATAGCAATACTGATTTTAAAATGATTTAAAGTTCTATCCTTCTTTAAGGTTCTATCCTTCTCAAGCTTTACTGAGAGATAAGCATCACATGAAAATTATGTGCTCGTAGCATCTGTGACACAATGATTTGATATGTGTGTAATCTGTGAAATGACCACCAAAACCTAGTTAATCACATATCATTTTGTGTATGTGTGCATTTGTGCTGAGACCACTTAAAATCTGTTCTCTTCCAGTTTTGAAGATAATACAGTGTTTTTAGTGGTGATCAATATGCTGCATAAAAAGAATTTATCCTGTTTTTGTATTATCAAAGAATCTTGTCCTAAATCTCTAAAGCAATCACATTACTATTCTGACATTAATATTAGACTGTGAAGATTTTTAGTCATTGTGCATTCGTTAAAACTTTACTGTAGCTTTAGTTTGGGAAAATTATATCGAAATGCTGCTGTTTTGTAAGTAGGAAATTGTTGAAAGTTAATTATTTTTGGCTTTTGTTTTTATAGACGTTCGAAGAAGAACAATTTATGAATACCACCGCGTAGAGCTGCAAATGTCAAAAATTACCAACATTTCAGCTGTGGAGATGACCCCATTACCTAGTAAGTTAATATATGCACATAGTTGAGTAGAAAATATGATCTGAAAGTTTGATGATCTGATCTTTTCAATAATTGTGTTGATAGTTATTGTGTTAATTATGTAATTAGAATTGTGTTTGGCAGGCCTGAGTATTTTGATCCAGTATATGTATAGAGACGGAAGGCGATTTTTAATTTGGTTGAGTGGTCTTTTCTCCCCCACACTGTCAATTAGCGTTGATGAGCCTGTTCTATCTGTTTCGTAGCATGTCTCCAGTTCAACAGTTGTGGTTCCTGCGTATCCTCTCAGATTGGCTTCAACTGCAGTTGGTGTAGTAAACTTCAAAGGTAAAATAATAATAAAAGAAGTTTAAAATTTGCAAAATTATATTGCCTCTAATTTTAAATGTATGTCAAGCATGTAGGTTATCTGTGCATTAACATTATATCATGACCAAAATGATAAAAGATGCTCAGAAATGGGACATTTAGGAAATGGGAAATTTAGGATGCTCAGAAATGAGAATATTCCTTTGTCTGCATGCTCAAAATGACCAAGAACTCTCATATGCAATAAGATCATCTGCTACACATTTATAATTGTCAACAGGGCTTAAAATACATGATATAGTTGGTAAATCTAAATTGACGATTTTGATCTATATTGTAGAAAAAACTTGATATACAACATATTTTCAATAGCAAGGATGGATTATAATAATCTCCTCTACATGCTTAGTAAATTCCTCCACAATATCTGAGGTTATAGTCAAGATCATAGTACTTATCTGAGGTTGACGCTATCTGACCTTTACATAAATACAAAATGTAATTTTGGTCTCATGTTCTAGCTGACTTTGAAATTTAAGCTGCAAAAGTTGCTAGTGCCAAAAGGGTTTACTGATTTTCATGAGCAGTAAAGGTAGTTGTTCAGTCGCTGCTTAAAGACGTGGGAGAGCAGATTGCTGTCCCCCACAGTGAAGAATGGGCACAGTTCCACCAGATACAGAAATTACTGCAAACTGAGTTAAGGCAGAGGAGGGAGCAGCTACCCCCTTAGCGGCTTGGTTCCTGAAAAGGAAGCATAGCCCTAGTGGGTGTGGGAAAGACTCAAGTAGATCCTAAGACTGTTTGGTGGTGTTTGAAATACAAGAGGAAGACTTGTAAATGTATTTTGTTATTTGATCGACCATTTTGTACATCAGTTATGTCCCAGGTGCTTAGAATCTAACCGTAAACAATGTGGATGTGGTCTTTGTCCCCTGTGGGGTTGCAATTTGTCTGAAAATAAGTCCCTTTCTCACCTTCCAAGTCTACAAACAACCAGCTTCCTTTTCTAGCCGGAAAACTGAATACTGTGCTTTTAGTCATGCATGTTGCTTCCATGGACAGTAAACATTCAGTGTGTTATTCTCTCCTGGCTGCAGCATGTGCTGTATTCTGAAAGTATGTTCAGAAATATGTCAGAAGTACTAAAATCTAAAAAATAAAATGCCAATTATTTGATAACAGTCTTTAGGCAAAAAAAAAAAAAATTCCCACAGTTTTAGGGATTGACCCTTGGGCCTCATACATGCTAAGTAATCTCTCTTCCTACTGAACTATATCCACAGCCCTGGGGAACATTTTTAACTTGCTAACTTTAGGACAACCACTACAATATTGTGGGTAGAAGAAAATGATTTATGGTAACCTCAGTTTTGTTTTCAATTTAACATGTTCCAGTAGTTTCCTTTGGGAAATGATTTTCAAATAATGCAAAAGCAAGTAGACAGTTAGCATTTTGCAAGGTATATCTTAATTTAGTTATATATCCAGAGTGGGAAAACTGTTATAAAATCAGAAGTTGATGGTTGTTTAGATTGATATTTTGTTCAAATTTCATAAAGATTACATGAGTATCAGAAGTTATCCAAAATCTGATTAGATATGGCCAACAGGAATATAAAGAGATGGCATTTTAATGTATAAATTAAAGGACTACTGAGCTCTGAAATGAAAATTCCCCTGAACAATTAAGTGGAAGACTCTGATTGGCCTTGTTCAAACCTACTTCAAGGTCAAGTTCAGTGCTTACCATCCTGGAAAGCTGCCTATTTATTTGTCTCTTTTCAGAGACTCTAGGTTTGTTAAAGACAAGGACTATGAGTTATCTGTCTTTATATCTTATAGCTAAAAATGAACCTAGTACTGCAGAAAAATGGGGGGATGATGAAATCATGACTAGATTCCAAATGAGGGAATTGTGATTACATTTGTCTGAGATAGAAAAATTCACAGGATGAGGGGTTTTCTCTGCTAAATGCAAAAAAAACCCAGGAAAAAAAAAACCCCAAAACAAAAACAGCACCAGTTGACTACCCTAGCCAGAGTACTACTGTTAGGATTTGTATCTAGATATCCCCCCAAAGCCTCATGCACTCATGGGGGGGGGGGGGGCGGGTGGAGGTAGCTGGATCTAGGGTATGTGATACTGGGATTAAGAGTGCATGATAACTAAATTGGTTTAGAATTGATCTGGGTGTGAATAATGGGAAGGCTCACCCTTGCTGTAAGTGGCACCACCCAAAGGGCTTGTAGCCTGGGTGGAATAAAAGGGAAAGGGAAGCTGGCTTCACTGCTGCTCGCTGCTGTCACTTCCTGCCTGCCTTGCCATGGACTGTCTCTCTGTACCGTGCCCCTCTGCCAGGCCACCCCACGTTGGAGCCAGTCCGCAATGGCTAAAAGAAGCCTTTTCTCCTACCTTGGAGCCAGTCCACCATGGGCTGAAACCTCTACAGACCGTGAGCTAAAAGAAGCCTTTTCTCCTTTAACTTTGGGTGCTGGGTATTTTGACTTAACAATGAGAAAAGCAACTAAGACAACCTCTACGATAATTCTCGACGAAAATAGTTTTCTGGTAAATGAAGGTTTTGTAGACTCGTCTAGAAACCTTTCTACTACTAACCATTTTTTCTATGTATATATTTGGTGGAAATACGTGCTGGAACTTTCAAATAAACAATTTCAGAAATCAAAACATATTCACAAGTGGGATATGTTACCACATCCATTCAGTTAAGGGATTTCTCAGCCAGATGTTCCGCCAAGGAGTTTTAGAATTTTGCATTTAACAGCAATTTTGCAGTAAAAAAAACTGAGGTTGATTAGAGCTAAGTTATTTGCGCAGGGTTTCAGGCCTCTGAAGTAATAAACTTAGAATTGAACTTAGATCAGTGTGACTTCTAGCTTTTGGTCTTGATAGCTCACATTTTCTACTTCAGACTTGTTGGGTTGCTGGCGCATTCGACAATGGGATCTTCATTGCTTTCTGAAAAATGGCAGGCATACTACTAAAAAATAAATCTTTTCATGATTGACGTTTTATAAGCAAGTTACATAGTTTGGAAATTGGCATAAGAAGAATGTAGAAGTGAATCGGTATTCCTAAGACTTCTGCATGGTATTGAGAGTGTGGATTCTTAACAATGAGCAGAGAAAAGAAAGGTGATGATTCATGGAAAAATGGGAGGAACTCATCATAGAACACTGCTTTTAAAAATACCAGTTTTCTGCATGTTATTGTTTGGTGTTTTGTTGAATACCAAACACTGATTTAACATCTTGGATTGATTTTTAATTCCTCAGCAGCCCAGGTATATACATATCAAAATCTGTGTAATTAATTGGTTTAACGATGGCTTGTTGCACTTTTGTTCAACTTAATTTCCCCACTGCATTTTATTCATTTCTCCTTAGACTGTTGGGCATCTAAACTTTGCTTTATTTCCCTAGACTTCAGAGCTTTAATGAAAAAAAAAAAAAAAGACAAAACAAGAGGAGTTTTATTCTCAGCAGCACAAAAATTGCTCCTCTTTTTTTCCTCCAACCATTCTTACTTTCTCCTATGTGCTCATTTATCCCTGAATGATAATTGGTTGCTGGTAATTACTGAACTCTCAAATTGGGCCTGCTCTGAAAGCATAAGATACTTTTAGTTGGTTTGTTTATTTGCTTTAATTCTCATTTTTTAGGGATCAAAATCTAAGGCAAAATGCTAGGCGTGCTGGTACATGCCTGTAATCTCAGCATTAGGAAGGCTGAGGCAGGAAGATTGTAGTGAGTTTGAGGCCAGCCTGAGCGACTTAGGGAAAGTCTGCCAAAAAAAAAAAAACAACAACAACAAAAAAAACCTAAGGCACAGTGGCTTGCCTAAAATCTCAGAGGATTTGAGTTGTGGGAACATATAAAGAAATCTATAATGAAATGATCAAAAGAACACAAAACATTTTGCCCAATTTTTCTAAGTAAGAATATGTATTTATTTCCTCATTATAAATTGAGAGGACTTGAACCACTTTAAGTTATATCTTATGTCTTCACTCTTTCAACAACCAATTCTTAATGTCTTTGTTCAAGTTACTATTCAAGGCTATGCATTCAGAGGTGAATAAAGAGAGACAGAATCACTTATGTAAAGCGATTACATATTCAGTATGGGGAGGCAGATCGTAAGCAAATAAATACATAGTAAAATTAGGAGTTATGAGACCTATAGTAAGGAAAATAAACAGGGCAATGTTAGCAAAAATGATGGCAAAATTGCCAAGAATAACAAGCGTTTTCCTTGATGGTATAATTTTTTTAAGGAAACATGTCCTTCTGAAGAGTCCTCGGTTTGTTAGGCTAATATATTAGCTTTTCCATTCCTGCACACAATACCTGACCCCCACAGTGTAAAGGAAGCGAGATCTAATTTGGTTCATGTTTTACGGGCATTCAGTCCATAGTGAGATGGCTTCAGGGGAGAAACATCATGGTGGAAGGGGTAACAGAGTAAAGCTGTTAGTTCATGGTGGCCAGGAAGCCGAGCCTGGGGACAGTGCCAGAGAAAAAGCAGTGAGTGACCAGATGTAGGCCCCAAGGTCACACCTCCACCCAGACACACTCAGAAGTGTATTCCATCAATACCCTAGTGGCTCCCAAATCCAATCAAAGGCTGAGGATTTAGCTCAGTGGTTAGAGTACCTGCCTAGCAAACATGAGGCCCTGAGTTCAATCCCCAGCACCAAAACAAAACAAAACAAAACAAAAATTACCAAATCCAATCAAATTAACACTCCCCCTTAACCATCACAGCCATCATCATCCAAAAGTGAATTTTTTTTATTAAAAATACACTTTGGCAGGTTAAGTGTTTTTTCACTTAAAAATGTATCAAATACCTCCCACATACCAGGTACTGACATGACCAGGCACATCTTTCATGGAACCTGGAGTTTAGCCTAGTCAGAAAAGAAGTAGATTAAGAAGAAGAAAAAAAAAACGTCCAATAGTGATGGGCAATCCACTGAAATTCAAAGAGCTGGTGGTTGCTAGGGACTACATGGCTGGGATGGATGTCTGGGAGGAGGTAACAGTGAAACATCTGAATAACAGGGAGCTAGCCACACCGAAGAGAAAGCAAACAGCGTTTTGAAGGGAATGGCAAATGCAGCAGCCTTGTGTTCGAACTTGATGAGATGAAGAAAGGAAAGAAGCCTCATGAGATGGGCACGGTGTGAGCTGAGCATGGAGAGAGGAGGGTACCATAGATGGTCAGAAAGATGGACGAGTGCCTGGACCATAGATGGCTTTGTAAATCTGGAAGGGTTTTATTCTCAGGCCATATTGGAAGGCTTTAGATTGTAGAGCATAAGCAATAAGAGTGATTTGCTTTTATGATGTTTAAAATATAACTCTGGTTGCTTCAAGGAGGATAGGCTCATTTGTCTGTTTGGAGGAGGTAGGTCAAAATGAAAAGCTAGAGGATGGTAGGGAGTATAGTAATACTGTGTACAGGAGAGATGCTAGTAACTTATACATAGATGACAGTCATAGGGATCATGTGAGACAGCTGGAACGAGACAGATTACTTCCTAATGGACTAGAAATGAAGGATGAGGGAAAGATAAGAATACTTCCTAGATGGTTTGTTAAAGCATCTTAATGGATGGAGGTCCTTGTATTTTTTAGATAGGTAAGATGGCACAAGAAACAGAGACTAGAATTGGGGAAAAACAGAATTTGGTCTGGGACAAGTTAAGTCTGAGATGCTTGTCAGACTTCCAGTGGAAATGTTGAAGGGTAGGGATATGTAAGCCAGAAATTTCAGGCAGAGGTTATGGGTAGAGATTCCGA